>OX336894.1:11738886-11898886 GCA_946959425.1 Argyrosomus regius | reverse complement strand
TAATTTGATGGATCAACTTGTCAAACATTAGTTTTTCTTAAACAAAATAAGTGTGTGTGAAGACATGGGGGACTCCAACATCAGCCACATGGCAGTAGCTTATACAGAAATGCAGGAAAGTCTCCCAACAGGCAAGTTGGATCATTACATGGACAACTATGATATGGACTATGGCATCCCTCCTGATGAGATCCCAGACACCACGCAGGGCCAGGCGTTCTTTGTGGCCACCATTGTTATCGGTGTGGTGCTTGTCTGTATCATGCTTGTCTGTGGTTTTGGGAACTTCATATTCATTGCCACGCTGACACGCTACAAAAAGCTCCGCAACCTCACCAACCTGCTCATTGCCAACCTGGCTATCTCAGACTTCATTGTGGCAGTGGTTTGCTGCCCGTTCCTGGTGGACTACTATGTGGTAAAACAGCTTTCCTGGGATCATGGATTGGTGCTGTGCGCCTCTGTCAACTACCTCCGGACTGTGTCACTCTACGTGTCCACGAACGCATTGCTCGCCATTGCAGTTGACAGGTCAGTATTTTTATTTTGTTTATATTTTTGTGGGTTTGTGAGTGTGTCCCTGCCACTGCCTATTGCAGAAAATCTCCCAGCAGTGTCTGCAGAGATTTGAATCAATAAAGTTTACATGTTTACATCTGTCAATATTCTCACCTCGATTTATCTCTATCTAGACATTTGGTCTTTGGTCACCTTTGTTGTTCCAGTCATTCACTATCTGGCCTTTTCCAAGAGATTGGGAGAGATATTGAAATACTGAGGCTTTTTTCATGATTTCTGTTGATAGATACAGTAAACTGACTTTTAGATTAAAGCAGGCAACAGATGTAACTGTTCTTGCTCTTTTAAACAAACATGGCTGTAAAATATTGTTAAAATTATATCTTTATTCTATCAAGCTTTTAACCACATTTAAATTTAGCTGAACTACTACCATATTGTTGAAAAAAACATATACCACTAAAGGTTTAATCACACTGGTTCTACTCCCTACTGATTCACTTGGAAGTGGATATGTTTATTTTTTATTAACGCTGCAGTCCTTGTCATGGCATGAATTGGAACTATACTGCAATTGAGATCTGGGGGCTCAGATTTGTCTTGATGTATAACTTATCCACATAAAATATTTGCGTTTGTGCACTTCAAAGACCATGCAAAAACATCTTTTGATTCATGTTTGGTTGCCATTTAGCCTAATAAGGAGAAAATAATTCACTCACTGCTCTGTTTAGCATGCAACAGGTGGATATCCTTTCATGATGAGTCCATCTGTTTACCCTCACCCATCTCCACCCATTATCTATTTAGTCCTTCTCTGGCACAGGCTAGGGAAGACAAGAAAGTGCAAGGAAGAGAAATATTTTGCAGATATTTATTTTTTAATCACTGATTATGTTCAAATGCTAGAGGGAAGACATTTTGACATGTCACAGTAAGAAAAGCATGTTTAAATAATTAACTTCCTGGTGGCTGGACTTCTTTTCTGCTTCTGTTTCAGGGTTCAGTTATTCTGCATGCAGGCTCTCACTGTCAAACTGTCATGACTTGCTTGAATCAAACAGAGCCATTGTCAGTGTTATCGGTAAAACCTGTGCTTTTCCTACTCTGACAAGTCAAAAGGCCTGATATGAAAAATGTCTATATTTGTTTAGACTGAAAAGGTTTGATTTATTGAGCTGGCTGGTTCATTGACCACACCTGTGTTTTGGATATAAAAGGTCCTTAAACCAAGGTTCTGTAAGCAAAGATTAAAGTCTGAGTGACAGTGAAATGGTTGCTATTGATTTTTTGCCTTTCCTTTGGCATGCTTGAGCACTTTTACACAGTGCAATAAAAATGCAACTGTTTATTTGAAACTTATACTGCCTGTTTAGTGTGTTAAAAGTTCAGTTTTCTTCATACACAGAAACACAGAACTAATGCTCTCTAGAATGCCACCTCCATCACCTCCATCCCCTTACTGTTCCTTGTACTACATTGTTTAATAACATTTGATTTATTTTCAGGGAAAAACAGGTTTTGTTTCTAGATGTTTTTTATGTTCTATAAATTGGTGATTTTTTGCAACCATTAAATGGAGCAGTCTGGGGAAGTTTGCAGCCTTTGAACCTAACCAAGTTGTGTAAGTGCCTAAACACGTAGAGACCCCTGAAGACATCCCTTATGTAAGGAGACACTATATATGCGCATGAGAGCACACAATACCGACATATTAACAAAGAACCATGTTTTAGTTTCACAAAGCCTTGTGGGCAGTGTGCGGAGGCTGAATAACGACTGGTTAGTGTGTCGAAGTAATTATTCCAAATTATTCTTTAGTCGATACTCCTCCTGACATTGTATGTGCTTACAACAAGTAACGGCATATGGAGTGCAGCTTGTTATGGAAAATCCACAGGCCTGCTGCTATCCTAAAAGAAAATGATTTCCTTCTTTGTGGGTGGTGCTCTGTATTTAAATGTAGGACACAGACATGTTTTGATCTGAAGAGTTATTTAAGGTAGTTTAAATACTAATGCCGCAGCAGGAAAAATGAATTGTGAAATGGATGGTGTTAGAAAATGAATAATTCAATATATTTTCAACTCACAGATTTGAAGAGCATTTAATGCTCAAGTCCTGACTATCTAATTGTTAATTGACATTCAGCTCAACGTGATCTGCTACAGAATGTATCAGTGGTAATCAAATTAAGAGGCTGCTGTGTGATGATGTTGCTTATAAAACTTGTTAGTTTTTTACTTAAGTGGAGTGTCTGTGTAGAGAAACACGATTAATAAACAGAGAAACATGCAGTGAGAATTCAAAATTGCCTTTTTTACATTTCTATTTAAGTTAAACGAGAGAAATCATAAAAACAGTGAATATGCATATTAAATAAAACAAATCATTTATAAGTTGTTTTAACTAATATATTTTACTGTTTATGAAAAATATAGGTGTAAACATTTACAATCCTAATAACATGAGTAGCTTTCATTTTTATGTTAGTTCACCTGTCACTCAATTTAATGCACCCTCTTGTGTCAGTTCAATTCACTACTTTATCGCTGTGGCAACAGTTGGTATGAATTTGCCTTAATGCAGCTCTTAAATGCACACAAAACAAAACACAAAACACACATACACACACACACACACACACACACACACACACACACACATAAGTAGCACTATAGCTATGGTTTTACATATGGATTAGAGGCTGTATAGGTTTTGCATCCATAAAAATGACTTCTACCAATATAAAAAAAATCAGTTTATGGAATGCTAGAAGCCTGTGTATTAAACTTTAATCTTCTATGAGTTACCGAGAGCCATTTGCCAAATCTATTGACGCACATACAGCAAGCACTTTGTATTGTATTATGGATTTACTCCCCATCTCCTTATTGTGACAATATGTCTGTGTTTTTCCAGGTATATGGCTATAGTCCATCCTCTGAGGCCTCGTATGAAGTTCCAAACCGCCTACTGCCTGATAACAGGAGTCTGGATTGTACCCATTCTGATATCAATTCCCTCTGCCTACTTTGCCTCTGAGACCACGTACCCTCGTGGTGGCACCACCTCAACCACTCCCAAAGTCTTCTGTGCCCAGATCTGGCCTGTGGATCAGCAAGCCTACTACAGATCCTACTTCTTGTTTGTTTTTGCTGTGGAGTTTGTTGCGCCTGTTATCGTCATGGCAATGTGTTATGCCCGAATTTCCCGCGAGCTCTGGTTCAAGAATGTTCCAGGTTTCCAGACGGAGCAGATTAGGAAGAGGTTGCGTTGTCGCCGCAAGACAGTGATGGTCCTGATCGGGATCTTGACAGCATACATACTTTGCTGGGCACCATACTATGGCTTCGCCATCCTACGAGATTTCCACCCAACACTGATCTCCCGACAGAAGAACTCTTTGGTGGCCTTCTACATCATTGAATGCATTGCCATGAGCAACAGCATGATCAATACCTTTTGTTTTGTTAGCGTCAAGAACAACACAGTTAAGTACCTGAAGAAGATTGTCCTGCTGCGCTGGAGGTCAACGTATGCCCCCAGTAAGACTGTGGATGAGATGGATATGAGGACGTGCTCCTTGCCTGTAACAGAAGAGATTGAATGCATTCACTTAAGGTGAAGAGAAGGGGATCATCATGAACCACGAGGAAACATCATTCTCTAACAGTATATTGATTAATGAGGTAACATATCTCAAAGGTTGTTAGTCAGCAGTACAGTACTTCTATCTGAGGCATTATGAGAATGTAATTGTTGTGCATAATGTGACTGTACACTGTGTTCTTGTGAAATGTAGCATGTGTATATGACATATTACGTGTAAGACTTTTAAACAGCTGCTACTGACCTTCACTGATCCATGATGTTGACTATAGTACATAAGGTTAATCTTTGTATTCATTGTATCTGTTTATTCAAATAGGGCAAAAAGGTGAAATCATTCCTGATAAAGAAATTCCTTAATTGACCATTGCTTGTATATTTTCTATTGTCCTGTTTGCTTCTAATAAATGATCCATGTTTTTCTGTAGATGCGATTTCGTGGAATTTAGAGAATTGAGAAGGTGTTTTGAATGTCTTTAAAATAAAAGTTATTTTTGTCCCTGAAAAGAATAGAGAAAAGAATACATTGCATGCTGTCCTTGTAGATGAATGCATTTTATCTGTGCATATCTTAATAAACAATGGAATACTCAAAAGCAAGCTGAACCTTTATTTGCTCTGCCTACTATATAACATCCACAGATTCAGCGTCAGACGTTAATCTTCAAATGTATAATATTTTACACTATAGTGTTATCATAAACCTCATCATACATAGACACGCACAAAAAAAGTAAGGGGCTGAAAAGCAAACAGGTGTCTAACAGATTTGTTTGTGCCCTCCATTCATTCTAAATAATCAAGAGAATCAGGAGTGGTGGGTTTTTTGAGAGGAAGAACAACAAAAAGATATACCTGGATATGTGTGGCTCCTTATAAATAATGTAGCTGAGTTTTTATGCATTTCCGGTGGCTAATTGGAAATGCACAGTGGATGATGAGATGATGAGACGTGTTGAAAAGTATCAGAAGATGGATCTGTTATTTTTTAGAGTTACATGACCAGATCTCAGCTTCTGAGAATAAATTCCATGTATAGATCCTGAGCCAGATGTAGGATATTCAGCATTGTCATGGTGCCATCTGTCCAGATTGGCTGCCAGGTGGGTGGAAAGAAAAGGCTTATTTTGTATTTGCCAAGAGGTAAAAGGCAAGTCGTCAGCGCCGGTGTTCACTGGTTTAAACAAAAATGAGCTCTTTTTAAATTCTTCTAAACCTTGCATTTGTTCATTAACAACGTAATTGTGTGTCTAGTGCCAACATTTAAAAAAAAAATGTTTGTTCTCAACACGATCTGTGTATGGTAATTATGGTATGATTAAAGTTAATGAAAGATTAGAATTATGCCAAATAAACTATGCTTATGGTTAGGCCACAAAAACATGAGGTTAAGGTAGTTACAGTTACTACAGAGGCAAACAGTAATTGCAGGTCTGTGACAGGTCACAAACTCACCAGTGAGAATCTTTCTACATGCATCCACCACCCTGAACATTGGCACTGGGCATACAATTCTGTGCATCTTTGCTGGATGCACAGGCTTGCCAACCAAGGGAGTTAAAATTGTGGTAAAGTACTGAAGTACCTCTTTATCAGTTGATGCTGTTGACCGTGGGGCCCAGTGAGACTCCTTCCTTGCCTGTTACCATACCTATTCCAAAGGGGTATGGGATAAGAGGTTGTGCATGACTGGAGACTCTCAGGGAAGAGGCACTATATGTACTGAGCAAGCTGCGGTTTTCTCAGGATGCCATTGACCTTGTGTGACCTTAGCAACCAACATTTGTGAAATCAAGAGGTCACATCACCTGGGAATCAACCTGTAAGGTAGGGAACTATTTCTTGTTACATATAGAGAGTTTTTGCTTTTTTCTCACAGACTCAACAAAAAAGTTACCTGGTTATCTACCTATGTGTATATAATGCAGATCTGGACTGAGATATATTGTACATTAAAAATTAAACATTTATACTATCTTGGCAGACATAGGATATATGCTTTCTGAGTTCTTTCTTGTTCTAACATTGTATCTAGGAGAAAAAAAATCACAACCAAAAGCAAAAATATACAGTATATTTGTTTTACCACCAGTGTCACCTTAACTCTTCGTAATCAGTGCTGCAGTGCACAAAGACCTTTTGTTCCTTACTATAATCCATGCATATTTAAGCTGCCCTTCTTCCAGCTCCTGGCACTGTAGCTACTTCCCACCCCTCCAACATAAAGGGTCCATTTGGGAAAGTAGCGAAGATAAATGTCAAGCCAAGAAGGTGATGCTGCTTAATATTTGTGGTGCTCCTCTTCATAATCGATAATTAGCCTCAAATGGTGTCTACTACTAAATCTGATTTATGCTGAGACAGTAAAGTTTTGAATTCATAAATCTAGTCTTTGCTTAAGTCCTCTTTAAACTGGCTAATTCTGTGCTGCTGTAGATGACAGTTGACAGTAGTGAAAGAAACAAAGGAGTTTATTACAGTATGACCCGCAATTGAGATTGTTGACATTGTACATTCTATAGAGGCCTACTGAAATTATGAATTAGAGACATGGGTTGAAATAACGCACAGTAGTTAAGTATATACTACTCTATAATGCACGGATAAAAAGTACAGCATATATAGATGGTCATGAAATTGCAGAGTGTTCTTTGATCCTCTCAGTAAAATCCTTATGCAAACTGCTAAAAGTAGTCTCAAGTACAAGTTTACACAAACATGGGCCAGTGATATTTGCACATGGTCACTTAACTGGTGCTGCTTGATTTCAGGGAATAATAATCATTATAAAATTATGAAAACCGTTATGGGAGATAAATGAATGAATGATGAATGTTTGCTCATGATAGATGGTGTTAGACAGATGATTCATCCAGTCACCACAATCTGAAAGTGTCTTCCCTTTACAAACATATGGTTCTGTGTAATAAGATGTAACCATCTGGCACTGTCAAGCTATCCATATACATGCTGGGAACAACACTTGTAGTAGACTTGCAGTGTATTGTAGTGAACCAAAAAGGAGCTCTGTCACTGGCTTGTGTTTCATCTGTTTACAAAATAAAAGAGTACAATATTTCCCTCTTTAGAGCACAGATGTTAAAGTGACAAAATTACTCTAAGCAGTGCGACCTGCAGGAGACTTTCCACCTCCTGCTGGCATGGTGGCGATCGGGCATCGTCATGTTCCCATTATGGAAGGCACAGTGACCTGCAAACTGATTATATCAGCTTCAGGAGAACCCAGCAGTGGGTTGAAAAAGTATTCACACTCTGATTCACATACACTGTTTTACAAGCTCTGAGCCAATTTCCATTTATAATACAGAAACAGTAGTAAGATTTTGTCTCTGGAACACATTTACTTTAAACTGCATAAGCTGACCTTTTTTCTTCTTAGCCTCATTCCACACTGCGTGCGTCACCCTTATTGTTAAACCACGCATTTAGTCATGCTTTTCCTGATTTTGCCATTAAGGTTTTGTTCAGTATGTCAACAGATTGAGAAAATTGTCGCCTCTTATGCTAATTTTCTTACTGGCCGTTGTTTAATGCCTGGAAATGTTTATGTTGCCATTAGGGATCTCGCTTATTGTCTCCATTAGTCTCTGTGCTCCGGCCCCTGTGGGTGAAGTGTCAGTTTAGAGCAGGGGTGTTTTCTTTTTTCCTCTGTACCTTACTTTCCTGGAGAACCTGCCATTAGGTCGTACTAATGAAAACCATTTTCAAACACATATTTTGCTCCCAACAGATAGCTCGGCTTCTCAGTTTAGCTGCAATTGGCTGTTAAGACTGTGAGACTCAAGTGTTTACAAATGACCTCAAGACTTTATTTCCCACTTGCTCAGAAGCTACATATTTTCCTGCTATACTCCACATACATTTGCATAACATTTCCCATACTCTATAATTATTTGAGTTTGAAGTGTAGAAAATGGTAATCATCACACTTTTTAAATATTTCTCTTTCCTGAAATGTGGAAATTACACAAGCAATTTGTAAGTTCTATTGACATAACACTAAATATATGTATAGTACAATAGAGAATACAGAATTTAAAAACCACCAATTCCCCCAGTTTTGCACAATCTCTTAAAAAAAGAGACCATTTACACAGCTCAGTGCAAACAGGTAAGAGCAATGGAGGTAAGCTGGAGGGAGAAGCTGGGTCTGAAATGACAATTAGAACATGAACCAAATGCAAAGCAGAATGAATAAACAAATGAAACTAATCTTAACACTTAACATGTATCATCCATTGCTTAAGTTGAAACAAAGTGCAAGTGTAGTCAATTATTGATCAATGGTCACAACCAAATTCTGGACTGGGTATGGAAGGTCAAATTATGCATTTGAAAGCCTCGCCTCCTCAGTGAAAAGATAAAAGAACCTGGTCTGAATTCCACAGTACAATGTACAACTTTTTTCAGTCAGTTACCTATTTTCTACTGGCCAGACCCAGGAATAGATTTAAACAATTTGTTTTATTTTGTTAGTTTGTCAGGATGCAGGTTAGCTTCTATACCTGTGATTACCTCTGCAAATCCTCTACCTAGATTCCTTACCCATCGCCTCAAGCTCCTGCTGCTATTTAAAATAAAAGACTTCACCTTACCTCCTTGTCCAGCGTACGCATTTAGCTTCAGCTGAAAAACTGTAACAAAAGCAACAAACATTATGCATTATGAACAATGATATGATGCTGATATTTCACTGCATCCAAATTTTATCCTCCTACCAAGCTGTACACAACCTGACTCTCGTGTGTGTGTGTGTGTGTCTGTGTATGATGATCATCTGTGGGAACAGTGATGTGTCTGTCTCTTGACCTGTCCACCCAGCTGACTCCCAGTTTGACCTGCAATCAGGAGCAGATCCAGCAGGGTGATGCTATCCAGATAACTAAATCTGACATTGAGGAAAACTTCTTTCTTACGTTCCCTCTTCCCAAATGTGCTTGGCCTGAGCTTCATGTTAGCCCATTCCTTACATAGAGACCAGGCTGTTTGGTGTACAAAAAGCTTTCCTTACATGGTTGACCAGTTGAAGCAGATCCAGCACGATGACATTTGACAGTAACAAGAAGTTGCTTCTGTCTTTTCATCTTGTCCTCATTTAAAGTGCCTGGCTTGTACTGCAGAGGACTTTGATGTTAATCCACTAGTGACACAGATAATTTCCTTAAATGGTATTAGATTGAACTTTTTCATTAAAGCATGAACACCCAGAATGTTATATCCGTTTGGAAGAAAACCCGCCTGTCAGTGTGATCCAGCTTGTACTGGGTCCAATGATGCATGCAACACTGTGATAGGGGAGACATTTGCATTAAGAAAAAAGAAATAAAAGAAAATATTTTGAGTCTGAAATGCACACTGTCTTTAGGCTTGAAATGTGCTTATAGCTTGCTTGTTAAGGGAGGACGACAGCTGTAGAATTGTTCCAACGGTGACCCAGACTCATGGCAAAAAAAAACCTGTCAAAATGTATAAATATCTATACAGATTTTTCGAACCACTCCTGCAGCATAATCTCTTCACCCTTGCTCTTTGCCCTTGCTCTGTATATTCAGTATGTTCAAAACACTCCACAGCATGGTTAAATACAGTTGTTAGGGACACATTGTATGCGCTAACACTGGTGTAGAACGTGTAGAATGGTAACTGGGAATACAACACTACAAAAAACTGAGTAACAAAAATAAAGAATATTTATGGAAATGTTGAACATTGGGAAGAGTGGTGAATAAATATACTATTAGCTGGCTTATGATGCATTATATTGTTCCAAACATTGGAAAAATGCAATAATCAAAATGTGACCTTCAATAAATATTAATTTTGTCCCATACTTCAGTGTATAATAGTGAAGTAATATGACCACATTCATGCTGAGGAATGCACCTTGCTGTTTGCTGTCTTGTTGTCTTCACTGCTAGCAGTATCTCTAATTTTGCTGTTAGCCTTATTGTTTAGCAATGATCACAATCCAACTATTTAACCCATATATGTATGTACAGATTGATGGCATGTCTTCACTTTCTGCCATTGTACAAAAAGAAGCCATAATACCCGAATACAGCTCCTGCCATCCTGCGCTGGTGAAATAATTTGGAGCCGGAGTCTGTGCAGGGTTGGTTCTGGGTTGGAGCCATGGTATTGAAGTGCAGTCTTGCTACTCCAGCTGACTGATTTGCGAGCAGAGCTCAGCTGTCAATCTGTGGATAAAGCCACCTTTTCTGGGATCAAATAGGATTCATGGTTATTACACAGAAACTACAATGACAGAAAGTTTCCAAGTAACAAGCCACAGCATTAAACACAATTTGTACAGTAACCTGAAACAAAATGGAATGTTTAGAACATAAAGGAGTATGAATTTCAGCATCAAAATTTGGATTTTGAAGTTATTACACTGATATAGTAGCCTATAATATTGTCAAAACCTCAACCAATACTACTTCATTTTTATCAGGTTATTACCCCATTAGTGTCATCATATTACAATTTTTAACACAATTGCAATATTTCAGCTTTGCCCCCTCAGCACATTGCCATACTCATGGTCTCCACCACATCTACAACACCTTTACTTTCCAATGTCCAAATCTCTGACACTTGCTGTGAAACAGCTGTGAATGAACATCTTTTCCTGGAGTCTTTCTTTATAAAATATCATCAGAACCGAGAGACTGGGAAAGACATTTAATCCCATTTCTGTTCATTTCAGTTTGACCTCCCTTGTTGTCTTCCACACTTACATTTAATTATCAATGTTCCATTGATAAATATTTTAGCACTCCTTACCACTCTGCTTATGTCAGCTGTATTGGATTCCAATCAACAAAAGAAGCCCCCAGGTCTACTTAGTAATCCTCTCTCCTCCTCCAATACGACGGCTCTACTATTGTAATCATTATTATATGCTTTATTCTTTTGCTTTTTTTGCATTTATTTTTTCTATCCCACTCTACATAAGTTAGACTACCTAGTGCTGGCCACCACCACATCACAAATGACTTGGCATTTCTGTCTTCTTTGTTCAACAGTGTCATCACATCAAAAGTGAGAGGAGCTGAAATGCGGCTCCTTATTCTTTTTAGGTATGAGGCAGGAATTACACAGACAACTCTTAATTGTGGATGCCATTTAAATATAGCCTATAGCATATTTATTGTTACATTAATGATAATGCCTACCTCTTCCAAAGGATATGTACCAGAAGACATTGCAATTACTCAATATGTCATGGTTAGTGCTATGACTTCAGTCTCCTATCCTCCCCCCGTCTCTGTATTTGTATGTGTGCTTGCTGTGGGCATGGCACTCTTCTCTTTACCTGCAGACCATCATGATTGCTTACACACCTGTCATCTCTCAGCTTATCAGCCCAGCAGTCATTCATCCATTCCTTACCAGGTTCAGCCGCAAGCTCTCTCAGCTTTATCTTCTCATGTTTTAGCCTACAACTAAACATGTGTTTCCCTATGCTTCAGGGTTATCATCGGCACTCCTGCCTGACTTTCTGCCAGCCACAATCACAGCTTAGCTCATCAAGCTCTTGCCCCACCTGTCTGGCACTCTGCCTTCACTCCCCGTTCGACTCAGCCCAGCCATCCTCCATTTTCAACTAACCCTCTACCTTTGCTGGTGAGAGCCCTTTCTCATCTTCTCATCTGCCATTCTTCAGCCTTTGCAATAAAGTCTTGTCATTATCTTATTACTGAATATGTGTTCTGCATTTGGGTTTACTCATTAAATGTAACAAAATGATATTCAAATGGATGTCAAGAAACCTCACATTTATATGCTTGTGCTCTCATTATTGAAGTTGTTCTTGCAAACTCATTACCCTTTGTTTGATATTTACTTACAATTACCATGCATATAGCAGTATGTGGATCAGTGTGTATACAACAGCAAGATACTGTATAGCAAGATCTGTGTCAGCTTATTTGTCTGCTCCATTTGGTTGCTGGCACACCAAGAGAGCACAGGTGCTTTGCAAACCAGTTTGACATGTATTGTATTTTCGCAGACATTTGCAAGGTCTTATGTGGACTGAGAAATGAATACATATGATGACCCAGTGATGATGAGCTTGCCAACCTGGCAAGTTTTAAGACAAAATTGGCTTCCGAGGAGTCAGTGCAGCCATTCCAGCACCCACACTTGATAGAACCAGTTACATAAACAGGAGAGGACATACAAGCATTCAACTCCAGGCAGCGTGCACATCCGAGATGATGTTCATGAATGTGACTACCACCTGCTTAGAGACTCTGCATACCCGCTCAGCACATCTCTCATCACACCAAACAGACATAATGGGCACTTATCTCAGAGGCAAAATAAATTCACTACACCCCACACCTCAGCTAGATTTTGGGCTTCTAAATGTGAATTGGACATTATTGAAATACCTGCCCAAGGAAGACCAAAAAAAAAAAAAAAAAAAAAAAAAAAAACAGTCCTGGTTATAATCAGGAAAGAAGGACACACACACACACACATTTCTTTTTTCTGGCAAACTGAATGAATTCTACAGTTTCCTTGTGAACTCATAACACTAATTTGACCAAGCCACCTAGTTCAGAACCTAACTGATTTTTAATTCCATCTTCAATGTTGTTTTCCTTTCAGAATAAACTACATCAAGCCATTAAACAAACAGAATTTAGCCTAAGCCATCAGGAGAACGTGGTAATAAGTTCCTAGTCTTTCTTCATTAAAGCAGTAACAAATTAAGCTGTCATTCTGTTCACTTGCTACTTCAAATGCTTTTTTTGGAGCTCCATAAGTTCTGACATCTGCCTCCTCTGCTCATTGACATGCTGCTCAAACCACTGGGGTGCTTCAGATGTTGGTTTACACTTTCTCTTTTTGCCATGTCCTGACAAAGATGGTTCAGTCCATGATTGCCAACACTAGTGGTGATGTGGAGTAGTTCAAACAGAAACAGTTGTTATTGTGCAAGAATGTTGCGCCATTGCCTTCTCATAGCTTTCAAGCTATTTCAAGACAAAATTAGGATTTTTTTGATTTTGATTTTTTATGCTAAGCTAAACTCCTGGCTCTAAAAGAGAGATATAAGACTGCTACTGACTACTCATCTAATGCTCAACAGGGAAGAAAATATATGTTTGTTTTTTTTTTCAAAATGTCAAACTATTCCTTTAATAAAATGTTTTATAGATCAAAAACATTGTAATTAACTCATCTATTGACATGATATATTATAAGTTATATTATCATGTGTGAATCATTTCTGCACTATAAAAATGTATAGCCTAAATGTGTAGTGTAAGTAGATTTTGCTCAATTCACTACACTTCTCCATTTCATCAAGAAACAGAGGCAAGAGTGGTGAGTAATTCTTGCCAGGAGCTAGCATGTTCAGTGAGCTAATGACTATTAGACGTCAATCCAGGGTTGTTCAGACCATCTCTTCTAGATCGCAGTTTAATGCAATGTTTGTGCACTTTCCTTTCCTCACATGGCCCACAGCTTTGCAGAAAAGAGACATCCTGTGACAGCAAATCATTGGCTGATCATGAATAATGATTCTGATTTCAGGCTTACACTGAAGAGGGAACAATTTGATCGATACTGTTTCTTTAACAGCTTAAATGAAGAACTGCCCATGATTCCACTGGCCTTTGTTATACCAATTACGCCAAAGCATGTAACACACCCGGCAGTCCACCATGTACTATCCAGGCCTAGATGAAGCAAAACCTCACACTTTTAATATATAGCTCTCTGAGAAACATCTCTCTTCATGATATTCATGGACGGGATCTAAAGGAGGGTGTCCGGTTTGGGAATCTCAGAATTGCATCTCTGCTCTTTGCAGATGATGTGTTTCTGTTGGCTTTATCAGACCATGACCTTCAGCACACACTGGGGCAGGGGATCTGCAGGTCAGTGTGAAGCAGACAGTTGGATTGAGAGAGGTAAATGAGTGCAGGCAACATGGAGGGCAGTTCTCTTTTTCATTTGGATATAGTACCTTTAATAACCATTTTCTGTCTTGCCATAGACACAACCTGATTACTAGTTTACATCTTACTTTGGAAAATTGATTCTTTACAGTTATCTTAGGCTATGTATGTACAAAGACATATTAATGTAGTAATGGACCATAGGTTAATTAATGAGATGACTCTACTTAATCAGTATGCAAGCTGTTTTGCTTAAAGGCCTCATTAATGTGGTTTTGTGATTGTAATGTGACTATGTGAACTACTTTTTTCACATGGAAGATGATAATGAGAATTTTATAAGATATAATGAAGTGTGCACTATTTATATCATTCCAACTTTTAAGGCAGCATCACATCCTATGCAGCAAGATATACTTTTTGACTTTTATGCCCACCAGGCATAAAATCTAACAAGAAACCATCCATCCCACCGTGTCATTAGTTAGCGTGGCTCAACCCCCCCACAATGGTGCTGGTGTAGTGATGACAGGCTGTCAAGGTCCAGATTTTAGCCACTCAGAGAATAAAGGGAAGGAGGACAAGTAAACAAACCTAACATATCAACTCCCTGCCAAGACTTTCCATGAATGGCAATCTCACCAGACTTTGTCAATCACATCTTTCAATTACTGTCATTATGGGTCAGAAAGCTCTCATCAAATATGAGGGCAATGAGATGGATTGCTTTGAACGTGCAGAGAGAATTGCTGAGGAAGAAGACCAGAGCAAAACAACAGAATTTAATCCTGGATCCTTAAAAAGTATTTAAAATTGTTAAATTTAATTTAAAAATTAAGACCAAAAAGTCTTATTTTTACTTGTGAGAGGTTTTTAATTTTCAGATTATGCTTAGTCATGTCCAAATACTTTATCAAAATACCTGTATTATTCTACATAGGGTCTAGTTAATGTTCATTTAATTAAAAAAAATATATATAAGATATACTTTTTGACTTTTATGCCCACAAAAGAGGAAGTTTAAGAAAATTCTGCACCAAGATGAAAAGATACAGGAAATGGTTACTCATGATTTCTTTGTTTAGGTTCTTTGTTTAAAAGGGCCTTTAAAATCCTTTAACTAAAATTAATATATTAAACAATACTTATCAGTAGTAGTAGTAGTAGTAGTAGTATGAAATATGTGTTTGTTTGCCTCTCTTATTACCCCCATGCCTCTTGGCACTTCACACTCTATTGCATTGGTCATTTATTTTGACCTGGACAGTTAAGGTACAAATCCAATGAGCCTCTCCAGTGTCATGGAGAGGCCCTCAGAATAATAGAAAATTAAGTGTTCTGCTTTGCTGGTTTCGGAGATA
The DNA here is from genome assembly GCA_946959425.1 of Argyrosomus regius. Taxonomy (NCBI): domain Eukaryota; kingdom Metazoa; phylum Chordata; class Actinopteri; family Sciaenidae; genus Argyrosomus; species Argyrosomus regius. The sequence continues at coordinate 11,883,450 of OX336894.1, read as the reverse complement.
GCTTCTCCTTCACCCCAGGGATAACAGGAAAGACAAAGGAGAAATAGGGAGAAAACTCCATACTTGTTTTTTGTGTTACCGTCCTGTCCGTGCTCTGGTGAGAAGGCACACTGGAGTGCTGTCATGAGAGGTTTATGTAACTCAAATGAAATATAAACACTTGAATACAAAATAATACATCAATGAGAAGTATTTACTAACCACACTTAATTAATATTAGTCAGAAACATACACACACATTAGAGGTGCATTTTAATAAGTTATTAATCTTTGAATCTAGATGTTGGTACAGAAGCTATGTTGTTGAGATAAAATAGTGGTCATGTAAAAAAAGAGAATAAAGTAAGATACACAGACACCACAGTTAATAACTTTCCCTATATAAATATATATTTATATAGTTTATATTGAGTTTTCATTGCCTTTTAAGTGCTATATGGTAGACACCTGCCTTAAAAGATTTCATACAAATGCATACACTTCTGTATGTTAACTACTTTCTGTGGCCTCAGCCAATACGATAATCTCTGCTTTAAATTTGAGTTAACAGTTCAGAATCCAGAATCAAGGACTGGATACTGATGAGACTGTATCACAACTGGATAGCGTTTTATTGATTAAAATTCAAGACAAACTGAAGTGAAATGAGGTGATTTCATCCATCATCAGAATCTACAGAAATACCTCACAGCATGACTTTTGAAATGACAAATTGTGTGAATTATTTCAAACAGTTTCTGACCTCTTGTCTGGCTTCTTGTTTGTTGTACAATGAAACATGACAGCTCAAAATGTACTGCTTTCTGAGAATGCACTGCTCAGAAAAATGACTGCTTCATGTTGTTTTTGTTTGGTTGTTTTTTTTTTGTTGTTCAAACTCTTTAACCAACAGTATGTTTCCTGACAAGCGACCTCTAGCAATAATGGTAACTGAAGAAGGTGAAAGTAGTTATAAAGGTGACCTTTCCCTGACTATAACCAAGTAGTTTTAATTACCCAAACTTATAGGACTGACAGATCATAAAACACTAATGAGTATTTTGTTCCCTTTTGTTCCCATCAGGCATTTTGGGAGGCACTGACAAACAAGCTGGTTTGTATTTTAGATTTGGACTTGAAATGGCCAGATCAAAAGGATGGAAAAAGGCTTTTCTAGTCATGATTTGTTTCATGAATTGCTAACACAGGTGCACTTTGTTTCAAAGAAGCTGTTATCCCCAAGAGTGCTATCAGAGAAATCTGCAGCAAGACTGTTGGAGGACAAATACATTTTGGTGAGGGGGAATAAGGATGGATTTTCTCCTAAATATGTTTAGATGAGGAGGAAGAGAGTGGCTTCAGCAAGTGTATTTTATGTCTTTTACTCTTGTATTTCTTCACGGCTATCAATATAAAACTTTAAGACACCTTCAACAGGCAGTAGTAGTTTTTACCCTTTCGTTCTCTTGGATTGTAGAAAAGAAGGAGAAATAGGTGGAGTTGCAAGAGTGCCTCTTTGATGTGTTTGTTCCACGATAGAGTGGAGAAAGGTGGACAGAAATTGCTGCAGCCCACAAAATGCACACACAAGTGAATAAATAGTGACCCTGCAAGATCCTCAGTCTTTGTAAATTCACAAAAACTCTGTGACTTTTGACACACTGTCTTTAGAAGCGAGAAGGTTTCAGACTTTTGATCACCGCAAAGTAGCGGCAAAAGCCTAAACTTTTTGATGGATCTAAAACACGGTTATTACAATCATCACGATTTCCCTGTTCAGTTTTACACAAAATTTGTCCATTAGCCTTGTTCATTAGCATATAGCTTATAGCTTATCCATGTCCAGGTCATGATGGCAGCAAGCTAGGCAAAGTATTCTAAATATCCTTCCTTCCCAGACATGCTCTCCAGCTCACCTTCAGCAATCTGAAGGCATTACTATACCTTTAGAGGGAAGCCCTGCTGAGGAAACTTATTTCAGCTGTCTGAACCTGTGACCCCATTCTTTCTGTTATTACTCAAACCCCATGACTTTTGATAAGGATTGATTGGTAATTTGTTGTCCGGATCAGCTCCCTCTTCACCAGGACAGTCTGGTACATGAATGACACAGCTCTGACTTAAGAAAACTGGATGGATTGCATATGACCCTCGCCCCATAATCCCACATTACCATCCACAAGACATTCTGTTTATGAGACAGTGTCAGTGTCAGTTAGAAGGAGGCACAGTGTATATGTTTCATACATTTATCTGTTCACATATTCTGGAAGAAAAAGAGGAAGCTGAGTGAATTCTGTGGAGTTACTTATACTCAGTGTGAAGCATGTGAGCATGAAGAACCTTTAATGGATTCAGTCTTCGGGGAAATCCAGTCATCATTTATTCATTCATTATGTGAAGGATAGTTGTCAGTCTTTGAAACAAACCACCCTCATCTGAGCAATTATTCTAATTCTAATTATTGGTTTGAGTAGTTCTGTTTGAGTCAGTAATTGCTACTATACAGGAGTACAAAGGTCAAGAAATTAGTGACCTGGTATGGCTAATAACTTAAGAAAATCTTGGATTGTTGTGTGTGGTTGTTAGTCATTATAACCAACATTCAAATAATGCATGGATGCATAGAGTATGAGCAAAGCATCAGTTATTGTCAGTCTCATCTTCACTTGCCTCTTTTGGACATATTGATTTTGTAATATTGACAAAGCCTGTCCCACACCCAGACCTTTGGGCAAACTGGTCTGTCATTAATCTGAACTTGTTTCCTTTTAAAACTGCTGCCGGTACTCAGGAGGGAGTCTCTTTCCCTTCTTTCCACTCGTCATGTCTCCCTTTGCTATTGCTGTGGGTGTCTGCAGCTGCCCTCCCTTGTCTCTCCCTGTCTAAAATAGAAAAGGTCGCTCATAACACTAAACCCCAAATGAGCACTTCTCTGCAGCTCTATGCAGATTTAGGCAACTTTTAACTAATTGCTTTGCTTTTGGCAGAGACAATAAAGCCTGCACATAAAGTGCACTGTTTGTGTCTGACCACTGTAACTCTTCTTGTGTAACAGCAGGCCTCTGCCTGAATATACCTAAATGCCCAGAACACTCCCCATATATTGTTATTATTATTATTATAAGTCTCTGTGACTTTACTGTAGTTTAATTTGAAAAACACTACTTTAAAACATTACTCCACTCTTACTTCTACTTTTTGGTGTTTTGATGATGGTGGTGGAGACTGCTGTGTGACAGGTTGTTCAGTATCTCCGACAGGTGTTTAATTAGCTCGAGATCTGACTGTGAAGGCCATAGCATATGATTTACATCATTTACATACTCATCAAATCAGGGCATCCACCTCTGCTAAGGAGGGACCTCAAAGTCCAACAGAGGACCTTTTAGATCCAAACCTCATTAAATTTAATTTTGTATGACAGATTTTGTCACTAAATAAACCATGAAGTTCTCTGAATGTGTTTCTATAAAGAACACACAGTGTCATCTGCAGAACATAATGTGCTAGCTGGGGAGTCAAACATCAGAACCTTTGAAGTTAGAACAGAGAAGGCACATACTCATTTTAAATGCTGTTAATAGGTGACAGGTCCAATTTTGCAGACATAGTCTGTGTCTGTTGAACGGTAAGATAGGCTTTTAGTCTGAAGAGCTTTGAAGTACTCCACCTGGGCAGAAGCCGAACTGTGATCTGACAGAAAAGTACAGATCTGAAATCCCGTGGACCAGCGTCATCAAGACTCCTCTTGGGGAGGTGCCAGTCAAAGGTGAGGTAAACATTGTTCCATACAGGTCAAAAAAGGGCGCTCAAATTATCACTTTGGCCAAACTCAGGGGTGAGCCACAAGTTGTTACTGACACCATGTGAATGCAGATAAAGCAGGAATCCTGTTCACATCCCAAAAAATGTTTCATCTATATGAGGCTTTTCAGACATTTTCTATTTTAAACTGAAAAACTTCCTCCACTCAAGTTTAATGACAGCTGGAACACATCAAATTGCAAACTATCTCCTAATAAGATTTGTGGCTGAATAGATGAAACTGTTTTTGAAAAACATGACTGGTAACTCTGTTTGTTCTCAGCAGGGTGAAACTCCATGCTGTCACCTTTGAATGTGATCGCTCTTTATGTTTTCAGCATTTGGATAACACAGTAGAAGTGTCTGCTTCTGTTGTCAACTATGAATATATCTGAATGGTAAATGCTAACTGTCAAACAAGGCTCAGGATAGGTCAATGCTACATTGAGACAATCCGACATTTTAATGTTGTTGACCAGAGGTGAACACTTTTTGAAAGTTCTGCTTTCCCTTCACAGATTACAACATTATATTTTATTTACAAATTTATTTCACTCTGATTTTTGGTAGTATAGGGCCGGCCTAATCTTTGGAGTGCCAAAAGAGAGGAAAAGAAACATATCTACACTAGTGTGGACAGAATTTAAGAACAGTGTTTGATTTTCCTATTTTTTAGGAAGAACTCACTGCCCTATTTAAAAAATTGTAAAAAACAAAAAACAAAACAGTAATTAAATAATTAAATAAATCAGCCCACACACATGAGCTTAATACATCAGTGCTAAACACTGACAGTATAAAGAATGGCCAGCATATACATGATGCCACCCACAGGTTTCTGAAGAGTTGTTGTGAAGCTCAGAATTTATTGACAAAGACGTGGATCATTGGTGGACCTGAGGTGGGCCGAATGACACCTGGGTGCTCAACCAAGCCACCTGTAATGGCACCCACCTGTCAATCAAAGCGACCATGCTGTTAATTATGCATAACTTTATGCTTAATATAATTTGAATGGGTGAGTTAAAAAAAAAAATTGACTCAGCATAGTTTTCATGAACAAGGAACTCCCAAGGAAGAAAAAAACTGTTGGCTGTAAACATGTTTATATCTGCTGTGAAATATTAATATTCTGTAGCCAGCTTTAAGTGGCTGTTTGAGGAAGTGTAGTTTTTGGCATTTCCATATTGGCTTCACTTCACAGCCATAGAGGTTGCTGCTTGGTCTTTAGCTTTAGGTTACTCTACCACACATGCAGCTGTATATCTTCATATAGTTTTCATTAACTTAAAATACAAAAGTTTTTAATAGAAGCCAGCATCAGGTTTGCTTTTTTAATGAAGAGAGCTGTATTCTTCTTCAAACAAAAGAGATACCGTTAAATTGTTTCAGAATTCAATAATTCAATATTACATCAGCTGTTGAACTTTACCCTAGATTGTCTCCTCATTTAAACCTTGAATTACAGTGGAAAGTGTTGCACTAGCTACAAGACAATTTATTGGTCACAGCAACACTTTTATCGCAACAGTGTGCGTACATGAACACCGCTTTACAGAGCCACGTGTTCATCAAATAGGACTGACGAGAACACAAGGCTCAGAGGCTATATGTGGCCGATTGACCGCAGGGTGTTGACATTTCACCTGTTTTCACCATGTTTAAGTACATTGGCCATTAACCACTGAAAGCAAGATCTCACTTTGCTATGACTCCACATGAACAGTCTTCAGTTGATGAATAGTGCCATCCTGTGTTCAAATAGTAAAACACACATGCAGGCAGCCACAATGATACATGTGGGTTGTGATACATTTTTCAAAGATTGATGAAAATAAACCCTAAGCTGTAATAAATTAAATTATCACTTGAAAAAGCTACTTAACAGAAAGTTTGTTTTTTTGTTTGTTTGTTTTTTGTTTTTTGTCACATCTTAGCTCAAGTGAGTCATTTCTGTCACTGATAAATTCTCTCACAGATGCCTCTTGGCCACAAAGTGATACTGAAATGCGAAGGCGTAAAATTATTCTGACTGTGTTCACACTCAGGAACTGAGTGTGCTTGCATGATAGTTCAAACTATCTCAAACTTTTGACAGACAAGTGAACAAGGAGGAAATCAGAAAAACCACATTGAGCAGAATAATAGCAAAGTAAACCAAAGACACAGAGCTTCTTCTTTACTTGTAATTGCTCTTAACTGTCAGAAACTTATCTGCTTGAGCACAGAAGGCAGGAACTTTTATGCTCAAACAGACAAGTTTATGACTTTTTGGAAGTTAAAATATGCAACAGCTACATGATTATGCACAATTTTATATCCTCTCTACTGCAAGAAGATCACAGATCAGCCTCCTTGTGAAAAAGCTGCCATAACATCTTCTCAAAAAATGCAGTAGCATTACCCTACTTCTCTGGTTAGTTTGAAAATAAACCACACAGATCATTGCGTAAACTAGAGATGCAACAGTTATATAATGCGCTGTGTTTTAAATAGTGGAATGAGTTCTTACAGCCACGAAAAGATATAAAAGTAGCACTCATGAGAACAGCAGGCCATTACTGCAGTAATAACGATGTAATTATACAGATAACAACGCTTGTGGCGATAATAATTTCTGTAATATTTGGTAAAAACAAAGGTAATAAAAAAACATTATTACACTATTGTTACTATTACTGTAACTAATTGGTGTTAGTATTAATATTACTATTTTTCCTATTACTGCATCCACCAGTGATATAATTTTATACACAGTGATACTACCACATCTTTACTTATTATGAAATTATTGTGACCTGTTCCCTGTATTACTCTCATGTTTTTCATGCTTTAATAATATTTCCTTATTATTGAAAATGAACCCTAATAATAATAATACCAAGATATTCTCAGTGTTATTACCAAATATTACTAGTATTACCTGTGTAATTACTATGTTATTACCCGTTGTTCAACATATAACCCATTATTATATTTGTATTACTGAGCTGAAATCTGAAGTGCTACCAATTTAACCATATATTGCCACATATCACAATATTGTATTTGCATACAAAAATCTAATCAGACATTAGTGATTAAATATACTGATAAATTTAGACAATATAACTTTATTTTTTTCTTTGATTAGTTGATGCACAAAAACATTGGCACATTAGTTTGATTTAGTTAGTTAGTTTGAGTTTGAGTTTGAGTGTAAAGAGGAGTGAAACTTGCCAGTAATTCAGTTATGCTTAGCTAACACATTGTTAAATGTAATTATACACATTTCAAACGTGTGATTTTACAATCAAGAGGTTCGACTATGGCTGACTGAACTGCACAGCTCCTTCACCGCTCCTCTTATTTTCCAGTTTTTGACACTGCCTGTATTGCTTTGATCCACTCCTTTCTTTCGTCAGATGTTGCAGCTTGGAGAAAGTAGTGAGTCTCATCTGAGGTTATGATCTCAAAGAGGTTTCCATCAACCTCCTGTTTTTTGGCTGAGCCCGGGAAAAGATGAAGAAAAAGGAGATAAAAGGGATTAGTCGAAGAGAAACTGCTGACAGTAAACAGCAATTATATTTCATGGCCATAGTCTGCCACAGTGGGGAAGCGACATGGGCCATGTGTATCCTGTGACAACGGTCTCACTCACCATCTGGCACAAACTCCACAGCTGTAACCACAGACCCACGGAGATGGATGGAACCCAGAGGGTCATCACCCTAAAACAAAGAAAGAAAGGAGACACAATAGGTAGAAAGTAAGAACAAGAAAGATTATCAGAGAAAAATAAACTTTTATTCTTATTTCTGCTTGTACAAGTCAATATATTTACCTTTGAGGGATCATAGTAATGCATATAAGCAGGGTCGTCCCTCAGGACGAACTTTCGCACCTTCCAGTTTTTTCTCTTATGTCCCTGTGATCAAATAACACAAGACAATCTGATTTGCTAAACATCACAATCACTAACACGGCATTGTGTCATGAAAGAAAGCAAATGAGAATGTGAACGAAACTTCTTCCTAACTCTAATTGCAAAAAAAGGGTTTTCACTTCCCACCACAGGCTGTGTTATTTTTATCTACATGTTTGTGAAAGTGAGAGCCACTTTGAAAAGTGTGGCTTCTCATCGAGAGATTCTTATTATTGTTGACACAGTGTTGACACCTTATGAATAAAATAAAAAGCACAGTGACACTTTTGGTTGCTTTCTGATTCACCTGTTTAAGTAAGCAGCCCTGTTTTACGATGTTTCCTCTGAATTCTTCCTTCAGAAGCACATCTTCATCACTGGAGTAGCCTTCACAGAAGAACCCACTGTCTGCCTGCCACAAAGCAGGACAAAGCACAACATTTATCGTGCTGGAAAAAGACTGAAAAATGCACCATTTCCATTTACAATAAATAGTTAATGGTAATTGCTTGAACTTACAAAGTAATAAAGAGCGTTTGTATGATCTAAGAAGGCTCCTTGGTTTCCACTCTCTGCTCCCTCTTTTGACATGTCACCCGCAGGCTGAAGAAAACCCTCACTCAGGAGCCCTGTTGCTAACATGACAGCCTCAGTGTTATTTCTCGCTTTTCCCTTTGAAATCAGCCACTCTACCACTGTTGCACCTGTGCAAAAATCGGAAAAGAGTGAGCCCGTTAAGATAGAAACTTCTTCCTCACCTGTAACATCAATAAAACCAATATAACAGTACCTGTAAAGCAGTGGTTAAAGACTCGATTGTCTTGCTCTAGTTTTAACTCTCTCACTCCGTCATCTTGGTCTTTCATCAGTGTGTACAGCTCACTGAGAAAACACAATGTAGACACTGTCAGCATGTCATGCCATACTATCATTCTATCACTAAGCATACACAATTGATCAGTCAGTAAGGCCCTGTCCCAAACCATGAGTGCCCCCTCCTTGGGGCTCGACATGTGAGATGGCGGTAAACAAGAGTAACTAAGAGGGGCTGGACTTAGCAAAGGGTCGATTCTTAAAATAAAACAAATCTATTAGTCTTTTCAAATAATTGTTTCCACACCAAGAAGATTTTTCAGAACATACGTCAGGTTGACTGCGTCAGGCAGGCGAATGGAGCGTCTTGTGGACTTCCTGGCAAACCTTTTTCCGCCCTGTAAGCACGTGATCGCTCTCTTGATGTCCTTGACCCAAAACTCTCTTTCCTCCACATGTGAGGCTTGGAAGAAGTGATCCTGCTTCTTGTCCGATGTAATCTTGAAAACCAACTAAAAGAAGAATTATTAGTCAGTTATGTTGTTATATTTTATGGGTTTTTTTTTAGGTTTTCCTCTTAGATATGAAGAAAAGAAACAACATATACAGCTGCTAATTTCCCAAAATAGACATAAAATCTTAATATTTTAATTCTTAAACATAAATTGTAGTCTTGAACTCTTGAACTCTTATTCTATATATCCTGTCAAAGTGCCATTTCTATATTTCTAATCCTTAAATGCAAGTTCCAGTTTTTAAGCAGGTATACTTGACATCTTCTTACCGTCCTCTTGCCAAAATCCTGGCAAGGACTGATGAGTGTGGCTCCCTTTAGTGGAATCATTCCTTTCGGGGAACGGTCTGTTTTCTTTTTATAGAATTCCACCCCATCTTCTGACAGCACCACCCACACTGCCTTCCAGGAGTTTAGCACTGTACCCTGAGGATCAAGAAGACAGATGACAACAGGCAACTTTGAACAAAAGTGCAAAAGCGTTGGTAAAAATGCAGTTGTTACATAAGGCATGTTGTACATTAACTGAATATTTTGATTTATTTTTTTTATATATGTTGTGACATTTTTTGGTCATCAGTGACGGTAACCAAGTATGATATTCTCCTCATCTCCAAATATAACCACCAGGAAAAGCACCAGTCACTTTCAACAGTGACCTTCAAATCAGATGCAGAGTGCATGGCTTTGAAGGTCACTGGTCACTTAAGAATAAGAAAGTTTGACATAAAACAAGAGAGTTAACTTTTTGTGTAAATGATGTAACATGAAAAATATCAAATAAAAGGTTGTTTTTTTTTTTGGCATTTGTTTGACAAGTATTCCCCTCATTTCTGCTTAGTGTTTTATTTCACACACTGAGTTTGGTGACATGAAGTGAAAGACTAACATGCAGGCTTAAAAAAGAAAGCAGAAAGCAAAACCTTTTCGATCAGATAGGCACCATTTACCAGCTGCATGAAATGCAGAAATGAATCTATAGTTAGAGTTACGAGTTCTTGTAAGACGTGGGCTTTAGGGAAGAGGAATCGCTGACTTTGGCAAGCCCGCCTAGTCCAATTTGGGTTTGTGTAAGTAATTTATGCTAGAAACAACATTTTCCCAAAATATATCTGCTGTGAAATGCCTTCATACATTGCAAGAAAATGTGTGCATAATTGTGGCTGTGTTCATAAAAATCAACCATGCAGGAGATAAATGACATATCTGAAATATTTAACAACATAGTGGTAGAATATTAGCCTTTTCCTTCTGAACAGCTGTAGGCCTCAAAATTTTAATCCATGTCCTGCACTGTGTGAACCAGGATACAGGACTATTCGTACATTGTTTCATACATAACATTGCAGATCAAGACTAAAACTCTGTTTATGAAATACAAATTTGTAAAGCTATGTGTATGTCATTACATTTTGCATGCATAAACCTGCCTCTCAGTACATTCTGACCTCCCTTCACTGGCTGCAGCACAAACAGCAAGTACAACTTTATTAACTGGTCACAAATACTGTATAAAATTTAATTTTGAATAGTAATAATAATAACTTCAGTAGTACTTTTCTAAATCGGCTGGGCACTGTAGTTCTTTTAACAAACAATACTTTAACAGGAGTATGTTGTGCATATGTTTTTCAGTTTTTCAGTTGCACATCAAGACACATTTGGTGCTCTCAGAAGTATTTAGCAGCAGGACTGTGTGAAACCTAAATAAGATACCATGCCTGGGTTTACCTAAATGAAGAAACATGTCACCAAGTGCAACAATGTGGTACATTGATGTAATTTGGATAACAATGGAGGTGTTTGGTACAGACAAAGCTTATCCTCATCAGGGTCACGATGGGCTGGAGCCTATCCCAGCTGACTTTGGACGAGAGGTGGAATCCACCCTGGACAAGTAACCCTGGGCAGGGCACATAGAGGCAAACAACCATCCATGCTCACAGTCACACCTACGAGCAATTTAGAGTCACAGATTAACTGACTAACTGCAAGTCTTTGGACTGTGGGAGGAAGCCGGAGTACCCACGCAAACTCAACACAAAAAGGCACCAGCTGGGGTTTAAACCAGGAACCTTCTTGCTGATGTTTTAACTTGTTGCTGTTTGTATCAGGGACCTTCGTTGCCTTACACCCAGAAGGCAAACAATAATGATTTACTTACTGTCATGTGTATTAACAGTTTATAAAGTGCATTACCATAAAGGACAGAAGGAAAAGAACAAATGGGATAGTGAAGCTATGTTTGAGGAAACACCAAATCTAAACTAAATTAAAAGGATAATAAAAAATTTAATTAAAAGCAAAACTCAATCTAGAAAAATGTATGTGCAGGTGTGAAAGAAGTTTCACACTTCACTTTCTTTTTAGCTACAACTAGAAGCTCTATAGCTGGCTCTGTCTGCCGTTACAAAAACATTTTCACACATTTCAGCAGCCAGTTTTTGGTTAGGAAGTCACATGTTGATGAGCTTGTGTGTGTGAATTGCATGAACGGATGGATGCTTTTCGTGTGACTGTTCAGAGCTTGTTTAAAAAGAATTCCAGTTGACATGTATAAAACGGCTTATGTGAGAAATTTGGGCAAACGCATTGTTTATATGTAGGTCTTTCCCTGTTCATGTTGATGAAAGCTATTTGTTTTGTTGACAAGAGAGTGTTAGAATAAATGGTGAAACACAAGCTACAAAACACATTTCATGTTTAACTCCTGGCTCTGGACAGAAGCAGGAACTTGAGTTTTTGTCATAACTGTATAAGAGAAGTCTCTAGCTGTGTGTCATAAAGCAACATTCAAATGACAAACACATCTGAGCCTCTAGGTGCTGTATTAACTCAAAAACTATATTCAAGCTTTCAAGGTGTTTATTTATTTATTTTTGTCACAGTTTGGGTAACGGTTTCAACAGCGGGACTGTTAATCACGACTGTGGTAGTCATCACTTATTAGTTAAAAAACTCAAAAGTGGTCAAAAATATAATAATTTTCCAATTCTGTATCTCTTGTATCTACTTTTTACAGCTAAAATCAATCATAGAGTTGCCAAAGAACTTGTAAAAGACACGTTCAAGTTCTAAAAATGCATTGTGAGGAAGTGTGTAGTGTATTCTTGTAGTTATTCTTACCTTTTTCACCAAGTATCCCTCTCTGATCTCTTGTGGCTCCATTATCTTGCTCTTTGCTGCTGTCAGCTGCAACTTCTGTCACTTTTTTAGACAGTCAAAAACATTTTCTATCCTATCCACCCTCTCTCTCTCTCTCTCTCTCTCTCTCTCTCTCTGTGTGTGTGTGTGTGTGTGTGTGTGAATGTTGAAACCACAGACTAACAGGAAGTTGTGCCTATGGGTGTGTTACAGCGATGAGTGGTCAAACAGCTTCCTTTTCTACGTTATATTATCAGTTACAGCTACTGCTCGGCTGATGTCTTTAAACATTATGACATCAACATAATGCAGTATAAATAAGTTCTGATGATACAGTAAACTTACACTTGATCACACTCACACTCACAGGTGGTTTAACTACATATATTTACTATTTCTCTTCTAAAACACTCATTTGTAGTTGAGTGTATCTTTCTATCATGTGGTTGTCTTCCATGTTTCTGCTGCAGTTGTCTCTGATGGTTTTATTGATGGATACATGCTATCCTTATTTAGTATGACTAACTATGAGTACATGATTTAGCTATTAAACAGCTGACCTGACTCAGACCTAAGTTGACCTATTTCTGGGAAACCAAAGTTCCTCTTTTCTCAATCACATTGTGACTAAAGTAGGTTGTAGCTGCAGAGCACTGTTGTTATTCATAACTAACTTCAAAATGCATGTAAACATTGCATCATAGAGCTGCAGGCAGCAGATTAATTGCAACAGTAAGACTTACCAATGACATAAGAACATATATTACATAATACATACATACATACATACATACATACATACATAACACAGTCTCTTTATGAATCATGAAGGTGGAGATGCTTTCTGACTCACTGAATTTGCAGCTCTAATACATAAAAAAACATTTGACTTGCTGGTTTGTCACATAACTTGCAACAGCATTCACTCACCGTTTATCAGAACATGTGTCACAGCATGCAGTTTCACAACCTGTAGTCACTTCATTCCGTTAAAGGAAGTATTCGTATAAGAGGTGTCAACTCTCATCAATGTGGTGACCCGGCTGTTTGCGTCAATGGAAAAATTCAAGATAGATAGATGGCACAATCAAAGGGTGTTTTGTAAGATTGTGACTGAATCATTACCAAAGGTGCAGGTTTGTCTTTATACTTTTTTAGTTATCTCTCATGCTGTGAATAATTTGATACAATATACTGTAAAATATAATATTTTTTATATGCGCTGTACCTTCACTTTGTATGTGCTGCTCTCCATATTCATGAAGCAACTACAGGTGGTGGAGAATATCAAACATGAAACATGAACATGAACATCTGTATACTATTATCAGTGGTAGAATGTAACTAATAAAGCAATATCACACAAGAGGGAGTGCCGTTGTACTGAATGTCAGCATTGTTGATCTTGTCTTTGATATTGTTAATGTCATATTTGTTAAAGGAAGTTTGCTACAATAGTCACCCTGGACACCACAGGAAGTTTTAGTTTAATTCAAACTGCTAATATGCCTGAGGCCACATACTGGGGCATAGACTAATTTTACATCCCGTGCAACACTTTCTTTGTTATCACACTGCAACTGTTTTACACCATCTATGAGTGATTCTAAGGCCTGCTAAATGCATCTGTGGACAAGCCTCATTGATCACTGTACAAGAGCAAAACTTCATAACTTTATTCAGTGATTTTGGTATAACTGGATCATATTTTTTACAGAATATATTTGCTGGTTTGTAGCCCCCAGCTGCTCAACTTTAACTATGATTTACAGACTTTCCAGATGGACAGAAGTAACCAACCGAACCAGGCTCAGCAGCTCGGTTCACCAGACTGTTCGAGCACAGCCTCTGAGACCAACTGATTTTCGGACTTTCGTGATGGAAAGTTTGCTAAGTACTGTAGCGAAACGTTAACCATCATTAGCTCAGTCAGCGGTGTAGCCCCCAAGAAGCAAGAAAACCACCTCAGTAGGTTACTGTATTCCCCGCCTAACTGGCCACTGCTGGTTTCAGAGTCCGACCATTATCACTGGAAGGTAGAGCCTAGACAATAGATCATAGTACTACCTGCAATGCATAGTGTTAAGAGGGTGACCAAGACCAGAGTATATTAAGACTAAGACAAGACCAAGACCAAGGCAGGAAGAGACAACGTCAAGACCAAGACCACACAGTATATAGCTTACTTAGGTAATATCCGCCATATCTCTTTGGAGGAGGCCCAGACTCCCAGACCTCTCAGTAAACAGGATTTACGTAATGTGTGTTTTTTTCTTGGGTGTTGTTTTGCAGATAAATTATTGACATCACACTGACATCACCTCCCAGGCAGACCACAATCACTTGTGATGAGTATTGTGAAGGACGGCTGACATCTGTTAAGAGTAACTAAAATTTCATATTAGAAATGAGCCAAGTTATTTGTTTTATTTGAAGCAGGAAGTTTTACCTCCAATCACAGTAAGGGTGTTAAAAAAAATAAATCCAGATTTGGTGAATTTTTCTGATAAATCAATCAAACTTTATTTGTATAGCACTTTTCATACAAAACATGTAACACAAAGTGCTTGACACAATAAAACCCCTCCACCCGCCACCCACTTTTCACCTGCGTCTTGTCACCCTATGTCAAGACACAGGTATGTATATTCTGAAAGATGTGGTTTGTGGCTTGAAAACATGGAGATATAATCAAAAGTTCTCCTCAGTCCACAGGGATGATGCACTCAATATCAACATCAGTTGCAATGGTTTATTCTGATGTGATGTTTTTAAAATTCCTCTAGAGGGTCTCATAAACACATAAAAGCTGAATGGCATCTGAGACGTGCTGCACTGAACTCAGGGGCTACATTAGCACTAAAAAGAGGATGAGAAAAAGGCTATAGATGGGAACAACTGGTCAGAAACATAAAGGTTATGAATATCTCATGAGACAACACACAAAACACACGCACACACACACAAAAAAAAGATTTCACGTGTATTTCTGGTGTAACTGTAAATCAGTCATTAATTGGGTATAAATCATTTAGGCAGGTGGGGCATAAAAACAAGCTGATGGAATTATTTATAAGTGATTTAAAAAGCAGCTGAAAACAAGCTGATGGAATTATTTATACGTGATTTAAATTAGCTGTCTCATTTTAATCACATTTCTTTTTTTTTCATGATAAGACCATACATATTAAAAGTCACCTTCTGATGATGATCTCATTCTTATAAACACACGGGGGACGTTCTCAATGACCGTGGCATTTATCAAAAGGGACGCTGGCCATACTCTTTGTCCGTCTGCCTTGAATCGTGCTTTCCTCTTGCACATGCTATGAATAAACATCAAGGGGGCTGGTGTTTATGAGTTTATTGATGAATCTCGGGGCAGTGAGTTTCATTAACTGTCAACATAAGAGTCATCTCTCCGTGGTGGTGGTGATTGAAAAACGGCTCACGGTATAGAATGTTAATTTCACTGAGAAAACAAAGATGAAAGCAAAGAGGACACTACAGAGCATTTGCAATCTCTTGTTCTAATTAAGACTAGTCGTCAAGGACAGTCTTTTTTTGTATGGGACGCATAAAGGTGCCATTACAACAGCTCAAAAAAGGGAATTACAGTCAACACATCCTTTTGGTTTATTTAACTGAAATCATGACTCTCATCTTCATCCCTCCACTTTTATTCTTTTTTTTATACACGTACGACGTACTGTACGTCCTGGGAATAGAGAAAAGAAACAGGTCTCTTAGCACAAGGCTTGAAGAAGAGACGAGTAAGGTACTGTAAGCATGATGAAACTGAAGAAACAGGACAGCTTGACCAGGGGAAAAAAACCCCGTTTTCTTTCAATCTCACAAACCCCATTTCACAGCTGACATGACCTTTGAACATCCACTGTCAAACACCTACCAGGAGTGCTTAATGTACCATGACCATTAGTATAAGGTACTGTTATTTTCTATATAGTACATAAAATGCCTTGTCCATCTTCCTGGTGAGTCAGTAGAATTTGTAGCGTGTACAGGCGAATATCCTGTGGTGAAAAGTACTAGACCCAGACCTTTTGTTGCATGTCAGCCCCACATTTACACCACTCTCTTCTTCGCAAATATTACACTTTGAAATGAAGGTGAGACCTCTCTTCAGATCCTGACTGAAAACCACAAAGTCAGAGTTAATTAAAAGATTTCGCGACCACCAAAAGGCCTTCGTTTGTAGAACTCAGAGGTCTCACCGAGGTCAGGGGCCACAATAATACAGAAATATAAAGTGGGGCCAGTCCATGTAGTGCTTTATCGGTGATTAAAAGAATTTTAAAACTAATTCACACAAGGTTGGATAGTAAGAACATTTACTCAAATACTGTGCTTAAAGCTGGTCTTATCAACATTTCAGTATTAACAATGAATCACATGACTAATTGCACTTTAAAGAGGTCACGCTTAGTGATAAACCCACTGAGAATTACCATCTGACTCTGTAATAACCCTCATCTCTACTGACTTTTTGTTTCTGCTGCCCCCAAATGGCCAAATGCACCAATTAATGCAGGTTTAATTACAATGTATATCTTAAAGTTATCGTCCTGATAAGTGTTGAATGTTGTATTTTTTATGCCACTACATTTATTTGATTACAATGTTAACTGAACTTTTTTTTTAACTGGTGTCCAGGATGTGCAGCGATCAGTACTCTTATCATTTCTTTTTCTTTGTTTTCTTTTGTTGTAAGATTAAAATGAATAAACTTTTTAAATGTTATTTAAATGTTGAGCAGCAACAATAATTTTTAGGTCAGTCACTATCACTCATTCCTTCTGTCCTCTGTCCTCCTCTGAGAGACAGACTTTACAAAAATTTGTCAAATTTTAAGATACCTGGCAAACCAAGATAAATAAAGATAGTTAGACAGCTTTTGTTTTGGCTTTTTTCAGGAGTGCAAACTCATCAGGGATGGAAAGTTGTGACAATGATGAGAACCGCTTAAACTAAAAAAATGGTTGTAGCTGTAAAATTTTAGTCTCGAAACATTTTCAGTGCCTTGAATCTTTCATCTTGACACAGTACTGTTCTTTTTTCTCCTGCCAGGTCCACCACAAAGTGGAGCACTTAGTCTAAGAAACACCATATACCAGACCACCTGACACTTTTATCCAAAGCGACTTACAGAGAAGGGAACAATGAAGGTACAGTGTGATAAGAAAGTGTTAGTGCAGCAGTAAGTGCTGTGACAATTCTTAAAGGGGTATATTTAGCATGTCCAGTTGTTGTCCAGTTTTCATTTGTTTACTGCCACGTTTACTCAGTAAAGGAGCTAAGCTTCTTCTGACACTGCTAGTACAGTAACAGCAGTGCAGATGAGTTTATGTTGCCCCACTTTGGAGATCACTTCCATTTTTCTTTTTCTCTTTTCTCATGTTGGACACAGCAATAAATACTGCATGTGTTGTTCCTCCTGCTGCCCCACCCTTTGCCATAGCTCTTGTTTTACTGTCCAGCGACATCTTCATCCTAGTACTCTGTACCTCACAAGCACCATCAATAATTCTGCTAAAGAGTGCACTGAGCTGAAAATGGGAGGAGAGGTTGGGGAGGGGGGGCAGTGGATGGCTTTTCCATGGCACACTCAATCTCCCCTCTACCTCCTTCCCTTCTCGTTGTGCTCCCACACTTCCTAACATGACCTTCTGCAGTGTTGTTTATAATTTTGTGCTGTATGGGCACATCCAGCAAGTACACACAGCCTTTAGCCTGGCACTAAGACAGGGCTTTTTAGCAGCTGAAGTAGGTTCTCAATGGGGCTTTTATTTGCCTATTTTATATCACTAAGGGCCACGAGCAGTGGCCATTAATCAGTGAAAAGGTTGGAAAGTTACCATAAGAAAAAGATAGCAGACATGTAAATGAATGGCGATATGATAGATTTATTTGAAGAAACATGATGACATGGAAAGAACACCACCCACACACTTTACTGTGTGTTTGTTCACACATTGAGCTGAAAAGTTTAGCATTGTGTTGATAAGATGTTATCATGAACATGCAAATATAAGCAAGATGCAGACATAAGCAAGACACCAAGAGCAGTTTAAACAGTTTATTACTGAAAAACAGAGGTGATGACAGGTTGAGATCTTGCAGTAAGGGAATGCAAAACAGTGCAGGCCTAGTGGTGGCAAGAATCCAAAAACAGTAAGGGTGACAAGACAGGGTTGGACGTGGCTGGGGAGTGGCTGGCAGATTTCCTGGGGCACAGGGACATCAAGGTTAACGGAGATCACAAAACAAGTTTTCAAAAAATACACTAAGTTGTCCACAGTGCTGTTATCATGACAGAGACTGAACGATCTGTCAGAGTCTGTAAGGTTGAACTGGTCTATCATTCTGTGCAGGTTGATTGGATTAAGGGGATACGCCCGGCAGCACATACAGAGAGACTATAAAGACACTAAAAGAGACATTAGGTACAATAGTTATTGAACTGCAAGATCTGTACAGTTATGCTGGAATTTACCAAACATTATCCAGGGAATGTGCAAAATTCACAGTATGAAACATAAAGAAAATTTGCAATGTGCAAAAGGTGTGCGTTAATGTCACACGCAGATTCAGGTGAGTAAATTTGGTCAGGGTGGGATGGCACATTGTCGCCGATCACCTTCTCGGCAAAGATAATGATACATTGCAGTATGCCCATGTCCTTGGCAGCAGCAGCAGCAGCAGCAGCAGTGTATCTGGCACCTCTGAGGTGGGCAATTGTGGAAAGGCTCAGGACCCTGGGCCTCTCCTCAGGCTCGGGGAAGTGGAGCTGCTGAGCTGGAGCAGGTGAAGAAAGTCACAGGACTGTCCCTTTGTCTCTCAACAGCTTTTGGATAGATTGCCATGAAATTTGGCATCAATTATATTCATAGTTACAGGACAGTGTATCCTAATGACTTTTGCGATCCACTGACTTTTCCTTTAGTGCCACCATGAGGTTGACAATTGTGAATATCTCAACTACTGGATGGATTCCAATAAATTTGGTTCAGATATTAATACTTTTAAAACAAATGACACTTTCCCTCAGCCTCAGCTGCACTTTGTCTTTAGTGCTAGCAAAAAATAGCATTCACAAAACTGTCATTGTTTTTTGCAGAAGTAGACACATGTTCTCACTAGACTTCCACAGTCTCTGAGAATGAATCTACATCTCTCTGATCTATAACATTACATCAGTTCTATCTTATGGTGAATTTCTCTCTAATTACCTCTTGATTTAATCATCAGTTAGGGTGTAAAATAAAATGAGAGATAAAGGGCAAAGCTATCAAGTTCACAGTCTGAATTGACAACAAAGTGAAATGAATGAGCTGCTGGAGAAAATGGCCCACTGCGGTGGGACTAATAAACCTGCAGGCTAGTTCAGAAAGAGGAGGGTGCTCTTCCATCTGCCAATTAAATGAAGAGGAAATTAATGGATAAACAGTTTCATTGGGGATCAGAGACGAGTGATGGTGCTGTGAGCACTGCAGGGAATTACACCACATCACCAATACCACCCTTGTGTTGTTAAGAGCCTCGAGGAACAAGCAAGCTTATTTATTCTCATAATTTTTTTTTCTAATCTCTCCGTGCCATTGCCAGCAACTCCTTTCAAGAGTTCAGTTCTGAGGCAAAACTATGCAAATGTGATCTTTTTTACTGTATATTTGCTCTTATGCAGATAAGTCTTCTTATCCGTCGCCTCACACCTGCTGTGCTTCGAGCTATTTCTGCCCATTATTTTGGATTGGAGGATTTGGTACACACACCAGGTTATGGCTTCAAACATTTTTTGGATTGAATTTTCATATGATTTTATAGTATGTAGTGAAACAGCCATATAGTACACAGAAGCTGAGAGATTTTGAGTGCCTTCATGTGCCTTGTCTTAACTTTTTAAAAGGTATTGATTGAGTAACTGCCCAGAGCCACTGAGGTGATTTCTTCTCATCATCAGACCAAAGCACTGATGAGGCCTATCCATATGTCTGTCTGCTCAGTCTCAGTGCCCCCCAATTTTTTTTTTTTTTTTTTCGGTTTTAACATAAATTCTATTTGATCTGTAGCACTTTGACAACACCTGTTGATGATGTTGCTGTGTTACGCCCCTTTAGCTTCTTAAAATAGATGCTGACATTCATGTTTGTGGCTCGGGGCTTGGCCATCTTGCCCACATCATTAGTGTACAAAAATTAAATTGTCTTATTGTTTTTTGGGGTTTTTTCTTAAAGCTGGGATAAAGATTGTTCCAGCTGTGCATTCATTTGCCTCAGGCATTGAGCTCACTTTAAAACAGATTACAGTCAGTCTCTGCACCCAGTGAGATATGACTTTGACAGCATACTAGTCTTCTATAATAATAATGTCACCCCAAAAATAGATTGTGGTGACCATTTACTTGATCTATACAGAGAAGAACTTCTCTGACACGTAAAAAACAAATCTGCAATCTGTATCAAACTGATTTATAACATCCCTATTGTTGTTGATTATCTGGTTTGAATTAAAGGTGGGTATATGTGGCTGTGTGAGAGCGCTGGCATGGAAATTATGTGTGTTGATGGGCAGGGCTGGCTTGCTCCTGCTCTGGGGGACAGAGGGTAGCAGGGAGTGAAAAGATGCCAAACAACAGACTGGGGCAGGATATAAATCAAATCTCTCTGGAGACAAGAGAGCACACATTCATACACACAGTGTTTTCTGGGGTCTGCTAGAGCTCCAGTACCTCAGTCACCGGGGTAGTGACTACAACAGTAGAATAATAAATATGGAAAGCGTTAGGTATTTGATATGAAAAAAATCTGTAGGGATAATAAGACATTATTTAGTTGCAGAAGAAGAATTTAAATCACTGTCACGGTATAAAAAGTCATTCTTTCCAAATTTTACTGCATATACTTCTGCTACTATGCTATAGTACTGTATAAAAGCATAAAATAGAGTCTTTTAAATTTGTATTGAAGTACATGTGCTTTCCACCACTATCATGATCAGTCAGCTTTGCCCGAGTTTACAGGGTCATAAAATGTTTTATCTTTACTGAAAAAAGAAAACTAAAAAATAGTCAAACAAAAGACTCTGAAATTGTCTCGGCATATTAAGGCCTTAGATTGGATCCTGTGACGTCCATCTCTGTCTGCTGCAGTATTATTTGGTTCGGGAGATAAGAGGCAGAAAAGAAATAGTCTACAGCTGAGTGGCTTTAAGTGGCTTAATTTTCTAACCTCAGTCTCTTCTCTTCCTAACTCTCCACAAGCTAGTCTGGGGTAAGGTTTTGTCTTTATCTTATACTTTATTTTAGCTTAAGTTCAAATTATGCTTGACTCTACTTAGCTTTACTTTTCTGTGACAAGGTGGATTTGTCTGGGACGGATGCTACCACAAATCAACCTGAACCTGCTCCCCTTCTGAAAACGAGAAATTTACCTCCATGGAGATTAAACTTAATGGTGCATTTGGGTGACCCTTGACAACTTCCTCCATCAAACATATCAAGATTATCACTAGGAAGCTGCCCTCAAATAGCAGACAAAGTCTTAATACCACTGGGACAAATTCCAAGATGTTCACCTTTTGACTTTTGTCCAAGTATTTACACCTTGCAGTGACTTTTTGACTGGCCATATTCACATCATATTTGCTTGTGATTGATGAACAACTGATTAATATGACAGTATAAGTACTTGATAGTGCAATGATCACCTAAATGCAATTCGATAGCTGACCAGTGCACAGGTTTGCAGGATTCTGAAGCTTTCAAAAGATACACCTGTTGTGTTCTGGGCAAATGAAGCCACCATGTCTTGTCTGCAATTGTAGAAGCTCTTGAAATGAGACAGGCCTTTTGGTTTGTTATGCTGTGTTCACAGTATAAGACCTTATCCTGGGGGATCCTGAGATGTTTCCCGGCCAGACGGGATGTGTAATCCCTCCAGTGTGTTCTAGATCTGCCTCAGGGTCTCCTGCAGTTTAAACTTGCCTGTAAAACTTCCTCTTCTGCCAAGTGAAATCGTCAAACTGTTTACCTGTCATTCAGCTCTTAAACACAGTCTGGTCCCATGGTTGACTAAAGGTAAAAGTAAAACAAAAGCAAAAGCTATAAATCTCCTTTCACTCTGTCTTTGAAAAATAGAACCCGGTCCATTAGTCAACACGTTCTGGATGGTTACTGCAGCAACATGTGAAAGATGGTGTCCAAAATCCTTACAGAAGCCCACGCATACTGAGTACAGTCTGATGTTGACATCTTGCCTTGAGCAGCAATTCTAGTGGACCTATTGTAACAAGTATTGAATTGCTCAGACTTCTTTGACCATAAGTTATAAAGACAGTTTATTTTGTTTTTTTTTAACTATTGCAGCTTTCCCTTCTTTTCTGAGTGCATTTTGAACTAAGCCAAGCCAGTCTTGGCAAATTGGAATAGTCATCAACCCACACTGAGCTTAGAATTGAAAAATACAAATTTGGAGGTCAGAGAAATACACCTGCTATTAATAACGTGTTCATAGACATTTATTGAAGGACATGTTCTTCAGTTGATTAAATCAAAAACCTAAGAACTAACAATCTGATCTAACAGCAAAAGTAGAGCAACATCATGCAAGCTTGGGACATCTTTACACATGATTAGATTACTAACAGCAAACAAAGTGCAACAACACAAGACACAGCAAGATGGCAAAAATTACTTACTAATCCAACAGCAAGAAGCCCAGCCCGGCGTTTGTCTTGCAGCCTAATATTTCACAATGCTCTCGCCAAAAAGTCAGTCTGAGAATTACTCTTGTCCAGCAGCTTCTTGCTTGGACACTCTCTCCCTTTCTCTTCTTAGCTTCCTCTATCATCCTCTCAGGTTTGCTGAGTCCAGTTACATTGCTTGCACCCTCTCACAGTCAGCATTTTGTGCTCCCGCGTGACCAACACTCACCCGGTGCTGTTCTCACCGAGTCCTGGGCAGTAGGGCTAGCTGAGTGGAGCTAACTAGCTAACAGCAGCTGCATTTTGAGTAGTTTACTGGCTTGAGACGTTTACTTCGCTGTCCACCTGGAAAATCTGAATTGAGGTGGAGCAGCCAGAGGACATTGGGGGAAAAAAACAAAGAACATTTTCTCCATAAATTATTATCCAGCCAACCACCTAGCCAAGAAACAGTCGGGCACATAATCTTACATAAACAAGAACTTCTTGTTTTTATACTTTGGTTTCTGTATTCTGAGTTCTTGTGAGGTTTTTTAATTTTACATGCAAGAGCAATTATTGTTTGATCCCTGTACATGGAGTCAGTTGCCAAATGGGATATTTACACTACAGTCAATTTAATGTGTCCCATGCATCCCACCATTCTTCAGTGCCAAAGCTCTGGCCTGGCCAGGCAAAGCACACAGAGTCCGTGTCCTCAGGGTTTTAATGTGCCACAATATTAGGAATCCAAATCCTTCACCCTCCAGCATCTCCAGCCTGCCATTCCCCTAGTTGGCCAATCATAGGCTACTGGAGTTTTGGCTCCAGAGAGATCATATCATCCAGGATTGCTGCAAATGAGTACTGCACTAAGGCTGACATTAGTAAAAGTATTGCCATGGAAAGATGTTGCTCTGTAGTTTGTTCATTGTTGATTAGAACTGGAGATTAATTATATATAACAAAAAGTTTGAGTTGAACATCATGATTGTGGTACTCAATTGTTGTGTATGTATGATAATAATAGTGTGAGAAACTGTAACCTTCTAAGGGTTTGTTTGTTTGTTTGTTATTCAATAAATTGACATGTACAACTTAGCATGTGTTGTTTCAATCATACTGTTTAACAAATCATACATTCCTTTGATGGCAATCAAATGTGCATTTTATTCATTAATGATAATGGTTTAATTATGTATTACATGTATCTGACACATCATATGTCACACACTGCATAATTTATATATGTTACAAGATGAAAAACATGGGCGCTGGAATCAAAGATGAGCTCACTTTTCATTACAAGATCTTGCATTGGTCTTCTCAGAATGAAGTATTAATGTTCTGTTACATGAGAAATAGTACTTACTCTTACTCTTGTGCATCTCCCAAAACCTAACCATATAAATCCAGTGTCTTCAGTGTCAATACAATTACATTATTGATTACATAAGTCACGCAATGATAGATTATTAATACTTGATGCTTGATATGTATAGTGTGGTTGTTAGACGTGTTTCTTAATGTATTTGTCAACAATGTCTTCTATGATGCATTCACAGCTGTTGTATGAACATTTAATAGATGTTTTAAAACACAGTATAACATAGGTTACTGCAGATATCTGATTATATGATTATAACTACTATTAAACACACATTATAAACTGTTTAAAACCGATGTACTCACACTTTAAATGAACAAGTGCATATAAGACAATATAAGCCAACATTTTAAAGAAAAAAGGAAAAAAAGAAAAGAAAAGACATCAAGTAATTAATAACTAATTTAAGCCCCAATCCTAACCTAGAAAGGATTTATACATGTGCATAATCAAGTGTCATTACATATTATGAGATAGTAGCAAAGCTATCTATTTTTTATTTTTGTTTTTTATAAACAGTTCAAACACTAATTGTTTATATATTCAATATCTCATTCTCCATGCAATGAATATTGTAAATTAGCCAAACATCAGCTATGTGCTCCACTTTATATCCTGTTTAACAAGCTATACAGTGGATTATTAACAGAAAAAGAAATGTTACAGGCACCTCGACCCCAAAATGTCAGCACTTAAACATATACACTAGTAACATATCTGAATCTGTTGCCAAATATTCCCATTGATCTCAAGCCCTTATGCCATCTGTATAAAATATTATTTCAGCTATTACTTCAGAGATTTTTCCCAAATAAAATGTACCACATTTTTTAATTTTTATTGACTTTTCAGCATAGCCAGGGAAATTTGACAATGCCTCATTATATGAACAGTTTAACTGAGTTCCTAAACCCAAGTGTATTTCTGGCTGTCATTTACTTTTTAATTAACAAGACATTTCTTGCCTCCAGTGTCAGTATATATATATATCGATTCTACTGTATTATGCTGTTTCCCTCTAATTCACTCACCATTAAATTCAAACTGCTTCTATTACATCTTTTTTTTCTCATAATTAACTCATTTGTTTTACAATAATGTTGTTTGCTCTGGTTATTTGACATTGATGGATGAGAATAATGGCTGTAGTCCATATGACATTTCTGCCACGCTTTTGCAGTCACCCCTTGCTCTCTGGTTGTGACAGTTGTCTTGTAAACAATGTGGAGTGGTGAGCCAAATCAGTTGGTACATTCATGCCTGACTACCACCTGCCATCGACACACAGTGATTGGCAACCACCTGTCGCTGGCCAGGCTCTTGTTTGATTTTAGCCTCATTCCAAAATCCGTCCCAACATGTGCGCTCCCTCATGCATACCAAGCAGAGGGCTGTCTGGGAGGTTAAATAGTTCATTATCTGATTATGGAAGAAATATTGTGGAATGGCCAGCAATAATGATAAGATAGATGGATGGGGAAAGTTACTGGGAGAGAATCAGATTTGGCAATTAGCACAGAATATTTTTCTCACAGGCACAACACAGTGAGTACTCACTTTGGGGAAATTAACTGAATGTGTCACATTTTGTTCTGTGCTGCAATATCTGTGTCATGTTCACAGTGTCCAAGATGTTAATTAATTATGAAAAATTATGAGCAGCGCATGACAACTTGCCCTTAAATTTCTGAAAAGTAAATTAATATAGCAGTAGGTCAAAAACAATAATATTTAATGTATTATGGACTTTAGAAATATTTAACTCCATTTGGATTGAAAGTTTTTTGTTGAATCTACATTTTGTATTTCTGTGTCTTCAGTGTGAATTAATGAACATTAATGCAAAAATGTCAATAAATAGATAATTGAAAACATGAAAAATGATGTGTTCTCATGAAGACTAATTACTTAATTGTGTTGGCATTCATTTTTTGGGCTCTAATAAAAATTGGAGACAATACTCTTTAACCCTTAAATGGTTTCAGAGGGGGAACGGTATCTGACAGTCACATTCCAAGCCGTCAGGATGTGTTCCCCCTGCCTTAAACGGTCAAATTTCATGATATCAGCCTGAAAATCACAGGTCTTATCTGTTGCGGGGAAAGAAGTCAGCAGTGCAAATTTGAAAGATGTGTGAGCCTCCTTTCCTGCGGAACAGAGGGGGAACAGAATCTGGCAGTCACATTCCAAGCTGCCAGGATGCATTCCCCCCGTCTTAAATGGTCATATCTAATGATATCAGCCCGAAAATCACAGAGCTTATCTGTTGCGGGGAAAGAAGTCAGCAGTGCAAATTTGAAAGATGTGTGAGCCTCCTTTCCTGTGGAACAGAGGGGGGATGGAATCTGGCAGTCACATTCCAAGCTGCCAGGATGCGTTCCCCACACATCCTGGCAATTTAATCATATCAACCTGAAAATCACAGGGCTTATCTGTTGCGGGGAAAGAAGTCAGCAGTGCGAATTTGAAAGATGTGTGAGCCTCCTTTCCCACGGAACAGAGGGGGAACGGAATCTGGCAGTCACATTCCAAGCTGCCAGGATGCGTCCCCCCCGTCTTAAATGGTCAAATCTAATGATATCAGTCTGAAAATCACAGGGCTTATCTGTTGCGGGGAAAGAAGTCAGCAGTGCGAATTTGAAAGATGTGTGAGCCTCTTTTCCTGTGGAACAGAGGGGGGACGGAATCTGGCAGTCCCAAGCCGCCAGGATGCGTTCCCCCCGTCTTAAAAGGTCAAATCTAATGATATCAGCCTGAAAATCACAGGGCTTATCTGTTGCGGGGAAAGAAGTCAGCAGTGTGAATTTGAAATATGTGTGAGCCTCCTTTCCTGTGGAACAGGGGGGGAACAGGATCTGTCAGTCACATTCCAAGCCATCAGGATGCGTTCCCCCTGTCTTAAACGGTCAAATTTAATCATATCAACCTGAAAAACACAGGGCTTATCTATTGCGGGGAAAGAAGTCAGCAGTGCGAATTTGAAAGATGTGTGAGCCTCCTTTCCCACGGAACAGAGGGGGAACGGGATCTGGCAGTCACATTCCAAGCTGCCAGGATGCGTTCCCCCTGTCTTAAACGGTCAGATTTCATGATATTAGCCTGAAAATCACAGGGCTTATCTGTTGCGGGGAAAGAAGTCAGCAGTGCGAATTTGAAAGATGTGTGAGCCTCCTTTCCTGTGGAACAGAGGGGGAACGGAATCTGGCAGTCACATTCCAAGCTGCCAGGATGCGTTCCCCCATCTTAAATGGTCAAATCTAATGATATTGGCCTAAAAATCACAGGGCTTATCTGTTATGGGGAAAGAAGTCAGCAGTGTGAATTTGAAAGATGTGTGAGCCTCCTTTCCCACGGAACAGAGGGGGAACGGAATCTGGCAGTCACATTCCAAGCTGCCAGGATGCGTTCCCCCTGTCTTAAATGGTCAAATCTAATGATATCAGCCTGAAAATCACAGGGCTTATCTGTTGCGGGGAAAGAAGTCAGCAGTGTGAATTTGAAAGATGTGTGATCCTCCTTTCTGTGGAACAGGGGGGGAACAGGATCTGGCAGTCACATTCCAAGCCATCAGGATGCGTTCCCCCTGTCTTAAACGGTCAAATTTAATCATATCAGCCTGAAAATCACAGGGCTTATCTGTTGCAGGGAAAGAAGTCAGCAGTGCAAATTTGAAAGATGTGTGAGCCTCCTTTCCCACGGAACAGAGGGGGAACGTGATCTGGCAGTCACATTCCAAGCCATCAGGATGCGTTCCCCCTGTCTTAAACGGTCAAATTTCATGATATCAGCCTGAAAATCACAGGTCTTATCTGTTGCAGGGAAAGAAGTCAGCAGTGCGAATTTGAAAGATGTGTGAGCCTCCTTTCCCACGGAACAGAGGGGGAACGGGATCTGGCAGTCACATTCCAAGCCATCAGGATGCGTTCCCCCTGTCTTAAATGGTCAAATCTAATGATATCAGCCTGAAAATCACAGGGTTTATCTGTTGCTGGGAAAGAAGTCAGCAGTGCGAATTTTAAAGATGTGTGAGCCTCCTTTCCCACGGAACAGAGGGGGAACGTGATCTGGCAGTCACATTCCAAGCCATCAGGATGCGTTCCCCCTGTCTTAAACGGTCAAATTTCATGATATCACCCTGAAAATCACAGGTCTTATCTGTTGCGGGAAAAGAAGTCAGCAGTGCGAATTTGAAAGATGTGTGAGCCTCCTTTCCCGCGGAACAGAGGGGGAACGGGATCTGGCAGTCACATTCCAAGCTGCCAGGATGCGTTCCCCCCGTCTTAAATGGTCAAATCTAATGATGTCAGCCTGAAAATCACAAGGCTAATCTGTTGCGGGGAAAAAAGTCAGCAGTGCGAATTTGAAAGATGTGTGAGCCTCCTTTCCTGTGGAACAGAGGGGGGACGGAATCTGGCAGTCACATTCCAAGCTGCCAGGATGCGTTCCCCACACATCCTGGCAATTTAATCATATCAACCTGAAAATCACAGGGCTTATCTGTTGCGGGGAAAGAAGTCAGCAGTGCGAATTTGAAAGATGTGTGAGCCTCCTTTCCCATGGAACAGAGGGGGAACGGAATCTGGCAGTCACATTCCAAGCTGCCAGGATGCGTTCCCCCCGTCTTAAATGGTCAAATCTAATGATATCAGCCTGAAAATCACAGGGCTTATCTGTTATGGGGAAAGAAGTCAGCAGTGCGAATTTGAAAGATGTGTGAGCCTCCTTTCCTGTGGAACCGAGGGGGGACGGAATCTGGCAGTCACATTCCAAGCTGCCAGGATGCATTCCCCCCGTCTTAAATGGTCATATCTAATGATATCAGCCCGAAAATCACAGAGCTTATCTGTTGCGGGGAAAGAAGTCAGCAGTGCGAATTTGAAAGATGTGTGAGCCTACTTTCCCACGGAACAGAGGGGGAACGGAATCTGGCAGTCACATTCCAAGCTGCCAGGATGCGTTCCCCCCGTCTTAAACGGTCAAATTTAATCATATCAACCTGAAAATCACAGGGCTTATCTGTTGCGGGGAAAGAAGTCAGCAGTGCGAATTTGAAAGATGTGTGAGCCTCCTTTCCTGTGGAACAGAGGGGGAACGGAATCTGGCAGTCACATTCCAAGCTGCCAGGATGCGTTCCCCCATCTTAAATGGTCAAATCTAATGATATCGGCCTAAAAATCACAGGGCTTATCTGTTATGGGGAAAGAAGTCAGCAGTGTGAATTTGAAAAATGTGTGAGCCTCCTTTCCTGTGGAACAGGGGGAACGGAATCTGGCAGTCACATTCCAAGCTGCCAGGATGCGTTCCCCCCGTCCTAAATGGTCAAATTTCATGATATCAGCCCGAAAATCACAGAGGTTATCTGTTGCGGGGAAAGAAGTCAGCAGTGCGAATTTGAAAGATGTGTGAGCCTGCTTTCCCGTGGAACAGAGGGGGAACGGGATCTGGCAGTCAGATTCCAAGCCTTCAGGATGCGTTCCCCCTGTCTTAAACGGTCAAATTTAATGATAGCCTGAAAATCACAGGGCTTACCTGTTGCGGGGAAAGAAGTCA
This sequence comes from Argyrosomus regius, assembly GCA_946959425.1. Taxonomy (NCBI): domain Eukaryota; kingdom Metazoa; phylum Chordata; class Actinopteri; family Sciaenidae; genus Argyrosomus; species Argyrosomus regius. The sequence goes on along the minus strand of OX336894.1, from coordinate 11,853,651 downwards.
GCAGTGCGAATTTGAAAGATGTGTGAGCCTCCTTTCACACGGAACAGAGGGGGAACGGGATCTGGCAGTGACATTCCAAGCCGTCAGAATGCGTTCCCCCCGTCTTAAATGGTCAAATATAATGATATCAGCCTGAAAATCACAGGGCTTATCTGTTGCGGGGAAAGAAGACAGCAGTGCGAATTTGAAAGATGTGTGAGCCTCCTTTCCCGCGGAACAGAGGGGGAACGGGATCTGGCAGTCATATTCCAAGCCGTCAGGATGCGTTCCCCCTGTCTGGTTTCTCTATCCTGGGGGATACAGACATTTGGCAGGCTGTAGGGGGGAGGGGCATCAAGTATCTGCACTTAATATCATGAGAAAGTTTTAAGGGGGGATGGGTCAAGTACCCAAGTCATGTGACTTCATGGCAGTATTCAAAACTAAATTGATACATTTATGTCAAACTCCAAAATGGCAGCCTACGTGGACAGAGACACTGGCCATGAGGTAAGAGTTGTTATTTTTCTTGTTAATTATGTTTTGGGGGGACTTGTTTTTGAAAATATTGTTCTTTAAGCATAATTTTTTGTATTCTTGTTGAAAAATAATTAATTATATTTACACATCTTTGATAAACAGGCATTGAATGTCTGTATCCTGGGGGATACGTTGTCCAGATAGGGGTATAAAAACAGGCATAATGACTCTCAGATATACTTATGTTTTGAAGCCTAGATAATCAATAATATAAAGGTGTTAAATATTGATTACACTTCATTTTACTCTTGAATGTGTATTACTGATTAATTCACCAGTGTACATATGTTTTCAGGGAATTTCTACCAGTACTTTATATGGTACAAGAAAGAAAGAGGTGGCATCTGTTGTGTTGCCACCTGATGGTTCATCTGATTCAGATGAGGGAACCAGTGAAGAAGATGAGGTAGATGAATTATATACAGAGGGCCATAATCAGGACAGCAGTAGCAGTGACCAGCTCAGTGATAGCTCAAGTGATGAGGCAGAAGAGGGAGCAAACCACAGTAAAAGAGGGAAGATGTTCAGGTAATGATTAGAGTAGTATAGTGAATTGTTATGTAAGAGATCCAGTGATTTTGGTGCAGATATTGTATGTACAGCATCTGTCTGCAACAAAACATGATCTGTTGTATGGTCATGTGTGTTAGTCTCTCTGACTCGCACACAGACACACAGGAGTTTGTGTAAAATTATAAATAGTTTGGTGGTTCTTGTGGTTTGAATAACTTGTGTTCACTTTTTCCCCCACTTTTTTGAAACTTTGTATACAAGACATGAAAGAGAGTAGCTAATGAATTGCTTATAATATGTTTTAAAAGTTTACAAATGAAATATTTGAATAATTGGAAAATGGTAAATTTATTCCCCAAACGGGCAATGTATCCTGGGAGATACAAACTGTAAAATGGAAAATAAAGGTCATATTTTGAAAAAAAATCATGAAATTGTGTTATTTTAGCCTAGATACATTAGAAAATAGCAATTAATTATTTTCCCAAAATTTTTACATGTGCTTGCCCATTTAAGGGTTAACTGCACTTTTGTTAACTGCAGATTGGAAATGAACGTGAAAATGTAGATAGATACTTTATTATAGTGTTTCTCAAATAGTGCCAATTTGGAGTACCGCAGTGGGTATGTGGGACTTAATTTAAAAAATATCTTAATTCTTAAAATAATTATAAGTTCATTTAAAAATAACTGTAAATGTTAGTTTGATAAACCATATTTTGTAATTTAAATAACTGTCAACTGCCATAAAACCTCAAAGAAGAAGAAAGCAGCAACTATAATCATGTTTATGATGATGTTAGTTCACTGTGAGCAGCAATGACTTACAACAAAGCAAAGAAATGTACTATGATTAAAAAAGAGTTTGATCAATACAGTCGCCGTCCTGCCACCAAGATCCTCAGTGAAGCACATGCCCATGTTTCTCAAAAAATTTGGCTGACAGTGCAGTGCTGTATTGTACCTCTCCATCAAGAATTGTTTGTGCCTGTCAAGGGGTAACTTGATGGCACGTTATTGAAAAAAACAGTTTGAGAACCATTGCACTAATCAAACAAAGGTAGAAGCAATAGGGTACATTTGACAAAAGATGAGGTGTACAGTATGTGGGGAAACGGTGAATATGTTTCAAATTGCAAGACAAATGAGAGCAAAAGTAATATCTTTATGTTAATCAGAGAAGTCTTAGCTCTGGATTCACAATCAGCTGGATGTACAGCTCCAGTGGAGAGTTATGAATCATTCAAGCTGTCAAGAAATGTTACTGCATAGTGAAAGGGACCTGATCTGACATCTTTATCTGCATAACAAGAAAGGACAGTGACGTCTTACAGACAAAAACCTTAACATTTCTTCGATGTAATCCACATGTTTTATTCATTGAGTGCTCACTGTGAGATTTGTGGTTTGGCCAAGTGCTGCGTGCTGAGCCATTTAGTGCTAATTCCCCCTGAAATATCTGTTATTGTTTGTGCTTTAACAACAATACTATATCCTTTAAATCTGTTGGCTAATGGATCTGTCAGACAACCACAAATGGATTTTAATTAGATTACACATCTCTCTGCAGTTGTTGGCCAAACTCCTGATTGGACCAGATGGATTGAGTTATTATGATTAAGCTCAGTGTTTATGGACGAATGATTCCAACCTACCTGAAAATCGATAAAGGACACCTCAAGGACCATTTTCATGAGAAGTAGTCTGTGTTGCATAATAAGGTTTCTCCAGCTTCTATCCTGTGATTAATTACACTCAATACTGGGGTTGAGCTTAGTCATTTGGTTTGTGTAGAGAAGCATAAGCTGTTTTAATGCCTGTCTCAGATTCAAATACAGCTTTTAATCCCCAGTTACATTCCCACCTGAAATTCACAAATCTTTTAGTAGTAGACTTCAAGCCTCTTTTTTTTTTTTTACTTTTTTGTCATACTGTCAAACACTATACAGTGTCCATTGCTGAAGGGCTCCTCAGTGTCCACCTTGCACCAAATTGAGCAGGAATCTCTTGGCACCAAAGGGCTCACAGATTGGAAGCATCTCATAAAGCACATTTGTTGGGATAAAGGTTCATTATTCACCTTTTCATATGACAGCGCTGCTCTGCTTCTTATATTGTTACAGTAATTCCACAAGGCTTTGGTTTATGGCATTTGAAATTCATGTTTGTTGCAGCCTGTTTCATATGAACTGCAAAATATTCACAATTAAGTTAGTCAAGGCCACGAATCAGTGTACATTTGTTTTCCTGCGTTTGCTTGAGTAATTTGAAATCTGTTTTTGCTGGAGGAAATACTTTAACCATGTTTAACCCTTTGCAGCCTGTTTAAGATTGTTTGGCCATGAAAAACACACCTTTTCTTTAGTTAACTAAGCTAGATGTCTCCCTGGGGTATCTTTGCTGGAGTTCAACTTCTTCCATTGTGAAGTAATTGGTAGCTTGCAAGGCTATGCTTTCAAAGCATCTTCCCCAACACTGAAGATAGTTTTAACATTTCAGTATTCTGCCAGTATTATATCAGACAGACACTACTATTCTCCCATGCTTCTGTGGTGTCTCTATCCACTTTTAATGACTTTCTTTAATGTTAATTTTATACATTCTGTAAATTTTAGATGCTGTGTGTGTTGTGTTCTTTGACTGCCTGCATTTGAGGTTTGAAATGATAAAAATAAGAGTTTTACAGTACATGATGCATGGCATAAAATATACTGTGCAGGAAACTGATTTATTTGTATTTTGTTGTTTATTTTAATATGAATTAAGATTTATTTTATACAATTTCAAATGGAGAAACTCAAAAGAGTTAACTGTTAATTTTCTTGTCAAACCAGGGAAATTGTATTTAATATTTAGTATTTACTATATTAATATATCGTATTTACTATTCTTTTATTAATAACAAATGACTTGAAACCCACAATACATGAGGGAAACCAACACATTCAGAGCTATGTGATAAAGAACAAATGGAAGTCAGCTCTCCAAGTGAAGACTTTGTGAATTAATCCTCTTGACAGCAATGCTCATAAATGTCCCAGATATCCACAGGAAGGCAATACTTGTGGATAAAAACATAGTTTTTATACACATTTAGAGTTTGTTTGCAACAATGGTAACCAACCAAGTAAAATAGTAATAGTCAGGGGTTACGATGTTTGACCTAGTGCTGAGCTTAGCCTTCCACACACACACAGAAGAGGCGAGACTACAGTTGACAACAACTGTAATGTAAGTGCAATATAATATACTGATATTATTTGATTAGCATTGGCTGGTGTAGGTTTATCACAAAGTTTAGCTTCAGTGAGGCAGCTTGCTAAACATGTATGGTGCTCATGTGTGTGTGTTTAGCTAGCTGTTATAACTGTTATATTTTTGACTTGTCTGACATTATTACATTATGCCAGTTTCTGGGCTCCATAGACATTTTCAGATTACTTGTCCAACGCAGCAAATTCTCACATTATGTAATGCAGGAAACAGATATGGGAAGACTGAAACAGTTTTTTGTGGCTACAGGCTGGTAAGACTAACAAAATGAAATTACAAAGATCCAATAACACTCATAAAGCTTGGAGAGGTCATTTGACCGTTGCCCCCTCCACACTTGTGGTATTATTGGTGTAGCTGACACAGATTGAGTGCTTATGGATGTAGAATAATTAGCCCAGTCTAGACATTATGAGTGTAGCATAAAATCAGAACAGCGTAAATAAAATGAATGTGGAAGAACATTTAATTGAAAAATTGAATTTCATCTGATACTAAAATCTTTTTTTCCCCTTTACAGATGAGTTTTGACCTTTGCTGTGATCAGCCATATTTTAAGCGGAATTTAGGTTTATATTTAATCTTCTCCTTTGCAGTAAGAATCCAAAGAGTTGAGAAAAGATACTGTTATAAATGCTGATGTATTTGCATGATGTATTTGTTGGAATTTGCACATCAGAGCTTACATTGGATCAGTGGAATGAGATCGGGAAAGACTTTACATGCAGGGACTTTATACTATACAATCTCATGTGCGGATTCAGCACTTACATCTAATACGCTTGACACTGAGGGTGTTTTCACTCTGCTTAGCGAGATTTACAGTAATGACAGAAACAAATAGACAAATCACTACTGAAGTCCTGCTTGACGGATAGATATTATGTAGATTGTCAACACTTGCAAACACAGTACACAGAAAATACAGTCACTTCTTACTCAAACATGAACTCAGCTGTAACGGCATAATGTTCCTAAGCTGCTATAAAGTGTTTATAGACTCAAGAAATGATTCAACCACTCTGTACCTCGTTCTCTGCAACCTGTCATTAAGAAGCAACAGCTGGCAGACATATGCCTATTTGAATGCAAGAAACCAACAGACAAACTGGAAATGTGCAATTTGCCTCATACAGTTGACAACCACATAGTAAAGGCTCAAGGTCACTAGCATTTGATTTAACCCTTATGTTTTGTTGACACTGGCTTTACTATCTCATGGTTTGGAGCTATACAAACTCCATTACTTTATGCCTACAATAAAAGCAAAGTCAACTTTTTTTTTTCTTTTTTTTCCTTTTCTGACCTTATTAAAACCCCATATGGCACAAACTGGGCTTGCACTTTTTCTGAAGGTGACAACATAGAGAAATGACCATGATTTTTCTTTGTCATTACACCTTTGCCAAAAAGTAATTGACAAAAGAATGTACAGTATGTTTATGGTCAATCAGAGCCAGGGGACGTCTAACTCCATGTTAGATCTCTAATTAATAAATTGTTGAGCTTTGCATTGCAAGTTAAAACTCAAATAAAAGAGATTCAAATAGACTTAGATTAGATAGATTTTAGAGGTGTTGTGTATAAAGCGTTGTCAATATCGAATACAGATATAGAGAACAATGAAAATCCTTTCAATTGAAGAGAATTTAAAACAGGGTTAGGAAAAAAAGAAAGGCAGGAAAATGGCCACAACTGACAAAGAGACTGTTGCTGTGTTCCACATAAAGTCAAAGGTCAGAGTTGAAATTTCTGACCTCCAGGTGTTTCAGGTGCATGACGCCAAACGTAAACAAAAAACATTGCTGACTGTGACAAACTGATGTTTCTTTGGCAAGTGCACACACAACTGAACTCTCAGCAGTGCAGCTTTGCATAGATAAACAAAACAGAGGAGAAAAAAAACAGCATGAGGTAACAGAATACATCTTATTTCACAGCACCTTTATACTTGGAAACGTACCCACATATTATTACTATGAATACTGTAGTCTACATATACACCCAGCCCACTCCCCCGTTGATTGAAATGCACAAAAAAGTGTGTGTGTGTGCCACAGTGACAAGGGCTCCTTCTTGAAGTCGGCGCGGCATTAGCATAATCCACAATTGAGGACTTGGAACGAGCCAAAGTGCGCAGCCTCAATGCAGCGGAGCTGATTAGGGAATTGGGATCAGGTGTGCAGGTGGGTGTGACAGTCAGGTGACGACTAAAGGCGGGAAATACCGAGCCCAGGAAATGACTGGGGGATTTAATGACTGGTAAACAAACAAGACGACTGATTTATATTAAGAACTTCTTGTAGCCATTGCACACATTCTGATGTGTTTTATTTTTCATTTGGCCCATAAATTCACAACATTATCAAAGCTGTATATTGAGGGCGTTCAGTGGGTCTCCAGGGGGATTTGGATTAGTTCCATTTCAGTGATATTTAATTAATTTGATGCTCCGAGCAGAATTAGAATATGAGAATGACATCAGATGCCAAACTTTGCACCAAATGATATAGTAACTCAATAAAAATAATCTCTGAGAGTGTGTCTCTAAATCAAAATCTTATCAATTGGCCTAAATCTGGTTAAAGGGGTTCTGGATGTGAAGACGTTTGGGAATCCCTGCATGTGGATAAAACTCTCCGGCACAACTTTGGGTGGCGCCAGAGCGCAAGGAAAGAGGGAGTCAAGTGGGGAAATCAACACAACTAATGGGTTAATCCGCCAGGAGGATCGCTTTATGGCTTCGGCCGTCTCCACATCCCGCTAGATGATGTGTGAATCTTTTCAGCGGGTGGTTGGACCTGCCACCTGTCAGGAATGGTAAACAGGCTTCATCGCTGAACACCGAGCCGCCGTCTCTCACTGTTTCGTTGGAACATATTCACATTTATGTGCAGGATCGCTCGCATTAGTGAAATAAACACGGACAAGTTTGGCTGACCAGCTGCGCAAGAGAAAGTGAGCCACACGCATAAACTGGCAGTGGTGAGATTATAAACGGAGTCTCTGAGCGCCCGGGAGGCTCCGACCCCTCTCGCTTTGAAGATTAGAGGTTTGACGACGTCTGAAGGACACTAAGAACAGGATTAGGTATTGTGCAGTCTAACCTACTTCTCATCACTCCTACATCTTGTCCTTTGAATATTTGCGCAATGACCTTTGGTGCACTTGGAATACAGCGGGTGCGCCGGTGAGGTAAGGAAATATTTTATTTTTTATGTTTTGTGTTGTTGGGATTGATTACATTATGTAAAGTTGTGTCAGGCAGCTAAATTAACTCTGAACACACAGCATATTGACATTTACATTCTTCATTGGAGCCCGTTACGCACAAGTGCCACCGCAATCCTTGTGAATAATATCATCTAAAACTATTTTGCACAGGCATGGTGAAAGCGGGGGGTTATACCTCGTGTTGGACGTTGTAGGTCTTTACACAGGGACCATGCACGGTATTTTCACTCGCTTAACACGTCAGCCGATTCAAGCGCTCTGAAGAAACATCGCTCCATACGCATGAGTGCTGATGCAATTTGCAGGATGTGCACCAGTTCGGAGATGATCAATAGTTCAGGTATTTGTGATTTAGTCTGCCTTGCTGCACGTTTGGTAACAGGGTCAAAGCTGCTTTAACCTCGACCTACTCTGATCAGGGCACCAGGAATGGTTTGACTTCCCTCGGAGTGTCACTATTTAGGGAACACGTGATTTCATTTTTAAGTCGCCCCGCTGCCAGAAGCCAAAGGAGACAAATTTCTTGCCATAAGAGATGTGACATGGAGCTGACAAATCACCTAAATTAATGAAACAGTGAAGAACATGACCTTTGTTCTGTAAAGATAAAAAGCATTTAATGATGTTCATTTAGATCACACTGTCAGTGCATCAGCTTTAAAGAATTTGTAGTTGAATGTAGATGCAAAAACGCTTTTAAAAGAAAAAAAAAAGAAAACTAGAGCTGATAAACAGAGTGTACATGATTCTGACCAAACAACTCAAAAAAGCTCATTTTATTTGCAGGGCATAGCACACCACTGTCTCATACATTGAGTGGTATTAAAGATCACACAAGCATATGAAGGCCACATATGAGCACAAAAGCTATTGTAATGTGTGTTGTCTAGTACTAAGTGGCATGGATGGAGAAACCCCCTCTGCAACAATGTGCCTCCGCTTTTTTAGAGACACTGCTCTGTTCAGTGAAGTTTAATCAGGACCACAACCACAGTTTGACAAGGTTTTTACATCTCTCTGTGGACTGTAGGACACACATTGTCTGAACCTGGTGCTTATTTTAAACACGTGCATAGAGCAGCTTGAAGTGAGCATTCAGAAAAACCACATGATCCTACTATCCTGTTCTTGATGGATTGTGTGTAAATTACTCTTCTTCACCGTCTCTTTTATGATGTTATTTTATTTTATGTGTACTACACTTCCCAACAGCTACAGGTTTGGGTAGTGCCCTAGAAGTGTGCCGGGAATACTTAAAAAGCATTGCTGCAGGATGTCTTCATCTGTCTAGGGTTGGGCCAGTTCTTTCCAGAGGCTCACATTTGGGGAATGAGAGATGAAGAGTAGCGTGGCTCAGGCCAGCCAGACGCCATTGATATTCCGCCTGTGTCCTGCTCCATAGGCAGCCCATTGTCATGGCCCGCTCAGTGGGATAGCATCTGATGATTGAGGGGTATGTAAGAGGGTTGAAAACCGGCTTGGAAAGAAACTAAAGGTTCATTTATTGAAGGTTAAAGATATGTCCTCATAGTATGCGTGCATGTGCGTGTATATTGTGGGAGAATAAATCCAAAAGATGCACAAACATAACAACCTATAATTAATGATCGATTTGTTTGTATTTAATGACTTGCACCTTTAAACAAACTACCCAAACTTATGTGGTCAGTTTGTCTTTATTTGCTAACTGAATTCGCCCTGTTTTACTTCCTCAGAATAGAATTGTAATTAGATGCACATTTAACACCTGACTTGTTCCTCCATGGCCCTCTCATTCTTTCTCTAATTGTACCCTCGATGGCATAAAAATAAAAAGACATTTCCGAGCAGCGCAGGTGCACCCCAAGTTTCAAAGGGTGCAGGCTCTCTAACATCAGGTGCCACAGTGCCACACTGTGTGGCCACTCAGCCCTAGAAGATTCATGGGCAGCCAAGCAGAAAGATTTATCTGTCGTGAGGGCGTAAAATTGCAATGCTCTGCAGTATTCTGTCCAGGACCCGTGAGAGAGACAGATCCACCATTGCTTTGGGAAATAAAGAAGTAACAGAGAGGAGTCACACACAAAAAAAAACAGTAGCAAACACTAATGGCTGCCTGTGCTCTGTGTCAGGTAGAAATGATCATGGCTGTATTCTCTCCTTTTTTTTCTGAAAAGGGAGAAAGGACATAAGCACAAAAGAGCAACAAGGAGAGAGTAACAAAGAAGTTAATATGAAGTCAAACAAACAAGGCTAACTTTTGAAAAGGGAGAAGTTAACAATGAAGTGCAAAAGTTTACACGTGGTTGTAGTAGTAGTAGGATTGAACTCTTTGCTCAGCACTGATAAAACATTCCTAATGTGCTACCACATGCTGTGAAAGTCACTGCACATTTACAGCATAAAGGGCTTGTATCAAGTTAATCAGTTTGTGCATAGACATATAAATTGTTTTACCTTTTTTAAAAGGATTGCACTTGATCAATAAGAGAATCAGTCAGAACTACTGTGTTTTCAACCCTAGATCACGAATGAATCATGACAGTGCTTACAGTTGGGCTTTCTTTTGGTCCACAGTATGTTCAGTTTCAAGTTTTATAAATATCGTTGCTAAAGTTTCTTGTTAGAGTTTCTTCTGTTCTTGTTTAAATATTGCTCAGCGGTATCTTTGTCTCTTTCTACCCTTTCAGTTGTCAGTCTGGTTGAACCTTTGCACAGCACTTTCTTCTCCACATACAAAGTATTACTTTTACCCTTCATACAAAATAACTTTTAAATTAAATATCTTTTTGTTAAGTGTACTTCTAAAAGCATGAATAACTGACTGTACTGAATCAAGCTTTTGAGGCAGGAGATTCTAAACTTTTAAACAAGTTTTGTATTTTTTTAAATATATTTTTAAATATAAAACAGTTAATTGATAAAGTCATTGCATTATAGATAAAATATTAAAATGACAACAAAACTGTCACAACTTCGGACTTAATGGATTTCTTTTTCATTTTGGTATGACCAATGAGTTGCTGTGACCTGCAGATCAAGAATACAACATTTCTTCAGCTCAGTCTTGAGGTGTTGTAAATATGCAGCCAAAAGCTCATAGCTGCATTAGGTCTTAGTAGAGCTCGACTAACCGTCATAGCCAGCAGCTGTAACAGAAATCTGTGTCCAGGCCCCCACTGAAGCATGAAGGGAGAAGATGATTTCATATAAGTTATCTCAGTGCAGCAACACCAATAGTCTCAAAATGAATGGAAAGGGAACTTGATATGAATAAGAAAAACCATACATATGAATGCACTGCAGATGTATTCTGTCCGTTCCCTCTGCTTTATCTCTCTTTTCTTGTCACTGTCAAACACAGTGACTAGTTCTGTCCTTTCTCATGCGGCTCCCTTTACCTCAGATAAGAACTGTTTGTACTTGGTAGCAGGTTTCTGAAATAATTTTATTACAAATATGTTGGATCCCTCTATTTTTTTTTTTTTTTTAGATTTGGTTAACAGACAGACCTTATTGTAGTAGGGAGCACAATCAGATAATCCACTGTGGAACCGAACAGAATGCTGAATGGCAATTTGTTCCTTAGCTCCTGTGCGTTCACCCTCTTGTCTAGTCTCTGAATGTAGGCTACAGTAACAACTGCTGACTGGGCAACAGTGTCTTTTAGAGAAAAGAAAGCTTTAAGTGGTGGAGTACTGTATGTTTGGGAATGCTGGGCTTTTGATTGGAATCACTGGTCCTTCAGAGAAAATATCAACACTGAATCAAGAATGATTACCTGTGTGTCTTTGGGAGAGGCAGTGGTCAACAGTGGAACAAGAATTGTGTTGATTAGCTCCCTGATGTGCACAAGTGTAAACCATATATGTGTAAACCATGTGTAACCTTTTCGCCATACGAAACCCTTATTAGATGTGTTCTATGAGGCTCCATAATAGTGTTTCCTCTGTTTTGAATTACCCATTTTAATAATTCAAACTACAATGCCAACTTGCAGATTACACCAGCTGCAAGAGCTAAAATTGAGCAGTTATGATCCTGTTTATTTGTGTCTTTGCCCTTTGAATCAATAATGACATAGAGGCTGAATGCTGTCTGTTGCTTACTTGCCCCTCAGTTAAAATATGTCTAATGAGCAGGATCCAACCGGTGCATCAGTAATTTAACATTAAACGTCACCTCCCTTTAGCAGCAAGGAAGGAAGGAATTTATCATTTTAAATTTGCTCATGGAACCACCGACAGTTCATGTTTTGAGGGGAAACTAAAAGAAGCAGATATGCTGATTATTTTCATCTATAATTTGTGAGGAAGATTCGCAAGTGTCCATATGTTTTGCTGATTTAAATTATATTAGCATAAATTAATATTTGCCCAAGCTCCAAATAAATATTGCTGTACAAAAAGCAAATAGAGAGGAAGGATGTGAATTACCATACTATGATAATAGCTTGACTAAACACTGGCTGCACCATTTGTAAGTGTGGATAGATAACACTGTGGCCATGTTTTAATTTCACACTTCAGCAAGAGTATTTATCTGTGGCTGGTGTGACAGGTTATGGTATATATTCTGTATATAACTTTATCATGCAGGACGATTACAGGAACCCTCTGTGACCTTGTGTCTATATGTACATAAATATTAAATATAAATATTAAAATATTGTGAGTCAAATTCAACAAACAATTGAACTGGTTTTGGACATCATAATTTGAATTGACATGTTAAAAATATTCTATTAAACCCATGTTTACACCAGTATGAAGTTTTTTGCCACTTGGTAGCAATACAACAAGTTGTAAACACAAAATTGACTTACTGTACTATCTCCTTATAAAATGTGCCAGCAAACAGTAGTCTCTTGATACCAGATGACTGGAGATCTCCCCGGCTACCAATTGTCCAGGAAGGTAGTTGCTTGAATAACATAACATTTTTTCAAGGACACGCTGTAGCGCCACATTATGTAATAATGTAATAAATGTTCACTTCATTATGTAATAACGCCACATTTTGTAATAAAATTCTTGAACGCAATATGTAATAAACTTTGCCGCATTTTGTAATAAGTTGTTACATATTGCATCAGTAATTACAAAATGCGAGTGTTGCACTTTTTTTTAATCAAGAAAATGTAATAATTTGGTTCATTATGTAATAGACCACTAAAATGGATGTCTTAATTAGAAAAAAACATTATACCATCAGAACGACATTGACTTGAAGCATACCAGCATGAGTCGTAAATATGAATTAGTTTTAAAATATAGTCTCAGACTCAGATTTAGAAGCTGGGTACATGAAATAAACTCAAAATCTGACTCTCCTTCGCGTGAACACGCATGCACTGCGCGAGTGATAGCCTACGTGTGTTATGATAAGCGGAGAATGAAATGTTATGGGTTTATGTATATTCTGTATAGCCTGGTGTGGTTATTGTATATGCACTGGCTTTTGAAAACAAATTCCATGCCGGACAATAAAGATGGTCTGTCTGTCTGTCTGTCTGTCTGTACAATAAGTAACACCAACCATTTTCACTCTGCTGGCATATTGTGACCTCTGCTACTTATGTGTAAAGTTATTTGTAACTAGTGTTAACAGAGGAAAAAAGGAGGGGAGTCAGATTTTTTCGGGTCACAATTTACATCTGTCACAATCTGACTCCCCTCTTATATCAAAAATGCAAGATGTAACACCAACCATTTTCACTCTGCTGGCATATTGTGACCTCTGCTACTTATGTATAAAGTTATTTGTAACTAGTATTAACGGAGGAAAAAAGGAGGGGAGTCAGATTCTGAGGGGGAGTCGGAAAATTCCACAACACCAGCCTCAATAAAGCCGGTTAATCAGATGAATAAAAAGTTATATTCTGATGGTTACATTCAGCACATACTGTATAGATGATGATTTAGATTTGACCAATGAAACATCCTACCAGTTTTTAAAATTAATTCATATTTATGACTCATGCTAGTATGCTTCAAGTGAATGTCGTTCTGATGGTATAATGTTTTTTGCTAATTTTCTTCTTCAAAAAAGTGCAACACCCGCATTTTGTAATTACTGATGCAATATGTAACAACTTATTACAAAATGCGGCAAAGGTAATTACATATTGCGTTCAAGAATTTTATTACAAAATGTGGCAGATTATTACAAAATGCGGCGTTATTACATAATGAAGTGAAAATGTATTACATTATTACATAATGGGGCGTTATTACATAATGTGGTGCTACACACGCCTTACTGAAAATGATTCTCTCTCCCTTCATTCCCCTCCATAATTACAAGCACTGGAGTCTGCATGTCACCTGCACAATATGAAGGGCCGGCCTAAAGACTCTGAATTGATTCTGCATTGCAGTTTTTTTTCTCTAATTGTTTCCACCCTTTTTCCAACAAGGAAAGCTGTGAGATTGCCCTCAGTCTCTACAGCAAAGTGTTGAGAGACTGACTTGTGAGTCTAAACAAACAGTGTATGTACATATCCAGCAGACCAAACCAACATCAGAGTTCATTTGGAATTGTTTTGGCCACCTGACAAATGTAAGTCCAATTTTTACTCTTTTAGCTCTGTTTTGGTCTCCCGCCAACTTATTAGGCAAATATCTCTCTAGCTGCTAAATGTCACTTGCACAATATGAATGTTTCCTATCTAACTGCTAACTTTGTCTTTCTGATGGCAGTGGGGTTTTAGACTTTTTTTTGTTAAACAACTGCCTGCTGCTGCTGAAACCACTGGTGATGAGAGTAAAATCATACCATCTTGCAGGCACTAAAACCAAAACGAAGATCTGAGAGACACTGTAAGGCTCTGCAGATCTGACGGAATCTGCAGAGTTGGGTGAATTCTCCTGTGGGTATGCCACTGTGAGCAACCCCTTTCACATTACACATAGTCATTTAATCTATTGTTTTAATTTAAAGCCACCATATGAACAAAAAAATCCAACTTTTGCACCTCGAGTTACAATATAAAAAACAGACCCTGTGGCAGACCACATTGCACTGCCACATCTGGTGCTGTTATTTTGAACTGGTCATTTAGTTTGGATTCTTATAATCTCAAGGATGCACTCAATGAATGCACAAACCCAGCACTGGCGTTGGAGCTGTGCACTCGACAGCCTTTCCAGGAGAAGGAGCATCAGTATAACAATGCTAAAACTGAAATCTGTACATTTTTACATTCAGAATTTCCAGCAAATCCAAATATATAGGTTACACTGTTGGCAATATCAGATAATTAAAAGACCTACGGCCTGTAAAGGATTTTAGTCTCAGTCCCCGACTACCACTACCACCTCACCAATAACGTCTCTAAATTCTCATGCTCTCTTGCTCTTGAACACACTCAAACAGGCATGCACACATACACAGTTCTTCTTGGATATCTATTTCAAGCCTAAAAATAGTGAGATGCACACAATGCCATGGAGCTCTGAGGCAATCGCAGGTTGCAGGAGCACGATGTGTGGTTCCATGGTGACATTTCACTAATCATGCTTTAAGTCGCAGATATCCTAAAGCTGTAATATGTTTTTTTTCTCACCATACAGTTTGCTGAAAATAATCATACACTTGTAACCTTAAAGCTCCACATAGTGTCAGTAGCTGTGGAGTAATTTTTTGCCCTTAACTAACCTCTCTGCATATCCTGTTAAATGTGTATAAACCTCATTTCTAAACTGTCATTCAACTGCTTGACAGCCAGTCTGATGTTTTAATTTGCCAAAATCAAAACAAATAAAATAATTATTATTATAATTAGCTTGTCTAGCTAAAATATTTTGTTTTGTGATATTTTCTTAATAACTGATAACTTTGCCCCAGATAATGCCGCTTACAAAGACCTGACCTGCATATGAAACATTCAGAGTAGAGCATTAAGAAAATTTATTCTGATAAAGGTCTTGAATTGCATAACCTGGAAAGATACACATACAGAACACACATACTATTAATAGTTTCAAAAATTCTAATTAATACATTTGATGGGATACTGTGGATTTAAGACTTTATAACAACAGTGCTAGGAGGGTTTTGGGGTTGCTTTTAAGTGCTATGAACAGCAGGACATTCTGTTGTATTCTTTAAGTGTATAAATACTAAATGCATACTACGTATTTAACTGTAAGAAGTTAAGACCCGATCAATCATATTAATAATAAAGCTGCCTGCATTAGTTATGTGCTAGATTTTGCTCAAGTCATACCAAAATCAACACATAAAATCTGTGGAGTGCTTCCATGTTTTGGGTTAAAAGCTTTTCACTCTGTAAGCAAATGTGCCAAAATGCACGAAATGCAATGCAAACACACATCGTGAATTAATCACGATGTGCATGAAGCATGTGACCTAAAAGTCCATTGAATCTTCTGTTCCATCAAACTGACTAAAAATAGCAGCAGATGAAAACATCAGATTTGTGTTTCTCAAATTAAAAACAAAGGTAAATGCCATAATCCCCATTATGTTTTTTAATTGTCATCTCGCTGCACCCTCAGTGGTTTAATGGAACCTGACTGGAGAACAAAGAGTGGATGTTCATACAGTAGCTGTAGTACATGTACTCTGCCAAAAACCTGTTTGATGTGAGTACTGGCTCTCAGACCTTTCCTGGCAAAAAGAAAACTTATTCTTCACTGCTTTGGCACTGAGTATAAATATTGTTTTGAGCTGTTTGAACAAACGACAAGTGCTGTCATTTTCTTTTTCTGGAGAGAAGGAGATAGCCTCAGAAGATCATAGCTGGAGGGACTATTTCTCTGCATGAAAACACTATCCAGCTGTTGGATGCATGCAGAGAAAGACTTCTTAGCGCATGCTTTTTTAAGGTCTATATTCATTAAGCATTTCAAGTGAAACATCACACAATTTCACTTTGATTATAGGTATACAAAAAATAAACAAAACTCAATCCTTTGTGGATTATACTGTGAAAATTGTGCCTCATCTTTTTAGCCATGTGAGTTTTTCCTTGGCTCCCAAGAGGCTGAGCTTTGTCCACATGAGTATTACGTAGCAGTTTATCTGCAGGTGAATGGGACAGACAGAAGGACCAGGTTCATCACAGGAGGCAGTTTCTGTTGTTCTGTCCTCTAATAAGAACAAAAATTCCAAATGCAAGATAGAGATGTATGAAATATATGAAGCACAAATCCTGAAGTCTGTTGTTGTTCTGCAAGTGACTTAAATTTACTTTCAGGTGAGAATAAATAAAGCTTCCTTATTGCAGGTGACAGAGTCCATTTGGAGGCCCATTCACTGTCACACTGTAGGGTCCTCGGGATATAGACTATTGATTCAGGAGCAATTTTGCTTTGTGAGGTTTATTTTGGCTATGGCGTGATTTTTCTGTCACATTGCTCTATGGGTTGCTATAACTATAAAGAATGTGTCATTTGCCAAAACTTTTGTTTTGTGGCACTTTTTCAACAGGGTCTTCTCAGATTTATGTAGCAAAGTCCTAGTCTGAATATTAATGAAAGCATGCATGTGGCCTGAAAAAATAAACCCATTCATCATAAGGAGGGGACATCATTGTTTTGATGTCTGCTGATAATCAGGTCAGATGAAGTAGAGCTTGACTTGATCAAAACCAATGTAGAGCCTCATATGTAACATACACCATTAGTCGCCCTACAATGAGCAGACCCTACAGCACAACCTTACTGCTGTCATTTTGAGTACAGTTCAGTCTAGTAAATGCATGTTTGATACTGTACATTTTCCACTTGAGGAAAACTGTGTCCCCATAATCCTTTTGGGGTGGAGTTTCTATTTGGGCACATGGTCAGGTTTCAAGCAAATTGCTTAGAACATTGATCTATTTAATTAATTTAGATGCGTCTGTGTGACATTCACATTATATATCAGTAATGCTTGTGTGCCACCAATTATAACTCTGCTGCCTTGTACTTTTCCACTGTGCTTAATGTTTTATAGTTTTCTTTAGTTTTGAATATGTATTGCTTTGTAGATTAACACTGAAGACATCAAAACTAAGCAAAGCAAGCATCAAAACAACATTTATGCAGTAAACAAAGTGTGAACAAGGCAAAACATCTTTTATGTTTTCTTCAGAGTGGCCACCTTTTGCTTGGATACAGCTTTGTCATTCTCTCAACCAGCTTCATGAGGTAGTCACCTGGAATTGTCTTAAAGGAGTTCTCATACATGCTGAGCACTTGTTGGCTGTCCTTCACTTTGCAGTCCAATTCAACCTAAACCATCTCAATTGAGTTTGGGTGGTTGTTGAGGCCATGTCATCTGATGCAGCACTCCATCACTCTCCTTCTTGGTCAAATAGCCCTTACGTATCATGGAGGTGTGTTTGGGGTCATGCACATGCAAATACCTTTCGTTCACCTTCTGTGTTTCGCAAAGACACAAATGTTGAAACCAAAAATCTCAAATTTGGACTCATCAGACCAAAGTACAGATTTCCACTGGTCTAATGTCTCGTCCTTGTTTCTTGGCTCCAATAAGATAAGTGGTTTCTTTGCAGCGATCTGTCTCCTACAAACAGATGTTGAGCTGTGTCTGCTACATGGACTCTTTTGTTCTGAGTTGCTGTTAATTGGCAATTTCTGAGACTGGTAACTGTAATGAACTTGTCCTCTGCAGCAGAGGTAAAGTTTGGTCTTCCTTTCCTCATTACAGCTAACTTCATCGTAGTGTTTGATAGTTTTTGTGATTGCACTTGAAGATACATTAAAAGTTCTTGAAATTTTCCAAACTGACTGACCTTCATGTCTTAAAGTAATGATGGACTGTCGTTTCTCTTTACTTAGTTGAGCAATTCTTACCATACCATGGATTACTACAGTTGTCAAAAGGGTATAAAGAAATTTTACTACTTTTAATTAGGAATCTGTTCCAGGTGACTACCTCATGAAGCTGAACTCGACCCAACGCTAGATTGTGACCAGGCTAGATTGTGTCTGGAAAGGTGTAAGTTGAAAATACCTGAATTACGTGAAATACTCCTGCCACTATGACTGTGGACCTGCTGGTGGAGTGTTGATTGGGAAGTGAGAGAGTCATGAGTGGTCGAGCCAGTCAATTAGGGCCACCTTTACCTAATTAACCCCCCTCTATAACATTAGATGCTTGTTGAAGAGCTTGACTAAAATACCATAGCACATGTCATGGCAGTGAATAATGAGAGTCCACTACAGGCCTTTCAACTTGAAAAGGCTATCATACGTACAGGCGGCCTCTGAAAGGGGAACATGTAATTAGATACTTATTCCCAAGAGAGGAAGACTGATGTCGGCAGGAATGGTGTGGAATTGTGTCTGACGTTACAAGAAAGTGACAAATAACGCATTGGGGAAAAATACTTTATCTGCTTTGTCTGACTATTAACCTGTATTGATAGGAGAAACTCGGTCAATGAGTTAGAGTTTTCTGACAGGCGGTGGTCAACTATGGTGGTGTCTGAGTGTCTGAGCAGACTCACGTCTGTAGCAATAATGTCTGCAGTCCAGCAGAGTTATTATATATACAGTATTATCACCATTTATTTGATGTTGACTTAAAATTAATCTAGCTTGATGTAAATCAGTTGCAATTTTTAAAATGAAAATACTATTCCACAGTATTTGATCTCCATCTTGAACAGTAGTGAATGATGAGCTATACTGTACTGTACGTATCAGCACTCCAGCCAATTCAGTGTATGCCCAAATCACCACTTTGAGCAGTGGCCAAATGGTTTTCACACATTTATTCTTTCAAATCATTTCTCATCCTATGGTTTTTCTGAGTATAGCTGGTGTTTTCACACCATTGACTTGAAGGACAACAGGTCTCCATTTCCTCCCACTGTACATTGAAACCATTGTGTCCACAGTGATCAGGGTTAAAGCTGTGGTTTTGAGGTTCTGCCCACACACTTGTGACTCAATAGTAAGCAGCTCTTGATTATGACATGAAACCTTCTTTTATAGCAGCAAATTACTAATTAAGACCAAACTAATGAGAAAAATGAATGCATGAACATAGATTAGTGTGATGAGAACTATATCTGGGAAAATTTTAGTTAAAGTTGGTTGTTGTTCAACAATCCAAAAATGTATAATCAATGAGTAATATTGTTATATTAATTTAGAATCATTGATAAATTAATCATTAGAATAATGGTTAGATGCAGCCTACTTTTACTGTTCAAGGTAACTTTTGAGAATGACATTTTCTAGGCATTTCTTGGTATCCATTTTGTATATTTGAAAACATAATCAGACAGGGGTATACATACATCCTCAGGGGTATATTTGCTTCCTGTTTTCAGTAGTTGTCTTTCTGATGCAAGCTGCAAGATTTCTTCTTGTGAAAAATATTCATTTCAGTTTTTAAGCGTCACAGAACAGCACAGGCTGTAGTTAACAAAAAAGAATAAAACATATACTGTACCTCCATTATATTTTCATCTCTACTGGAAGTGATCACCGTGGTCCCTAGTCCATAGTGCGTTTTCCTTATTTTGGCAATTTATGTCAAATATTTCATTAATCCACCCTAGGAAGGAGCAGAGAACACTGTTTGAACATGACAGGCTTAAGGGGATGAGGAGGAATGGGCTTTTAATGAAGAGGACAAGGTTTTAACTTGGGAAAATGAACACCAGCAAAGAGTTGGAATTACTTCTCTGTCACTTTGAAGTTAATGTGCAAGGCTCAATTAAACTGGAAATAAAGGATTTTTTTTTTTTTTTTTTTTATGCATTTTGCTCTGCTTAGCAGAAATTCTTAACCTTTTGGATAAAGAGCCTTCCCACGTCCTGGACGTCAGAGCTTCTGCATCCTGTTTCACACTCTGCAAGATGAATAATTTGGTGTTTTTGCTACATGTGGGCTATGACACTCTTGGTTGACAGCAGCATGTATATGCACACGGTCAAGGCCCATTACCTTACCAGTGAGTGGTAGTACATTCAATAGAGAAAATGACTTTTTGGTTCAGTGAAATAAGTGAATTTTCTTCTCCATATGTGAGGATAAACACTTTTCTTGCTACAGGGATTGGAAATGCAGCTTGCCAGCACAGTCTGTTTCAGTCATTTCACAAAACATGAAAAAAGACAATCTTATTTTTATGAGATAGGTACCTTACAGTGATAAAATTTACTGTTATTTTGTTGAAAGTTTGCAGCACATGATATGAACACTTGTACAGGAAACATTATTTGCCGAGATCAGATTAAATCGAAAAGAATACATGCATTAACAATACAGTATGTGCACCCACTCAGCAATTCAGCCACAGAAAAAAAAAAAAAAGGAGAAAAAAAGCTGCAAGAAATAGGGTAATGTTCCAAATATTTCACTTCATTTTATAAAATTGAATGAAATGAAATTGGAGACAAACTGTGCTGTAAAATATGCTGTAAACTGTAAACTGAGCTATTTCTGAGGTGGTTTCACATCAGACCTGAAGGCTGCATTCTCTCAGGAAATTATTAATAAACGCATATCTACAATAAGTTATAGCAGAAACAATTGTTTTCCTAAAATTCTAAAATTATTTTGTTAAAAGTATTTGGGTCGAATTGTTCCACTTTGTAAAATTAATCATTCTTTGACTGTCTTTTTCATTAATATCACGAGCAGTAGCAAAAATAACAAAATGTCTATTATAACAGAAGGCAGTAAGACATCTGTCATGTTTTATCATGCTTAAAATCATTTTGGTTCTTGCAGTTATGCATCAGTAAATGAGTCATTTTAAACATTAATGACCCCCTGGCAGTGGAGTACAATAAATAGAAAAGTAGACAGTTGATGCTTTATTCATGCACTTCATGTGAAAACTTCTAAAATTCACTTTGCATTGGCCATTATTGATATAATGAATGAGACAATGTTTAGCATCACAGAGAAACACGAGGGACTGATTCAATTGGTTTATTTTTGTGGTGGTATATACACAAAAACACATAGGAAATGCAACACTTTTGTTTTTGCTCCCAATTTTTACGAGTTGAAGTAAAAGATCTAAAATTGCCTAGATTCATAAAAAAGGTTTATTTCTCTCAAATTCACAAATTTATTAAAATCCGGATTAGTGAGAACTTCTCTTTTGCCAAGATAATCCATTCACCTGACAGGTGTGGCATAAAAAGTCTGAGAGTATGTGTGCATGTAATATTTTATTCTACTGTGACAACATTACTACCAAACAAAATGCTTAGCAGATAAACCTCTTGGTATCATCATGTTTGGCTCCATCTAAATTGCTCTGTGCTTTTCTTTTTGTACTTCTTTTCCATCTTGCCCTAGTCTTTTCCTACTTTCTGGTATGAGGAGGACATCCATTAGAGAGGACACCAAATCCAACCAGTATGTGCTCTCCTCTTGTCTAATCCCTTCACCCGTGTACCTCCGTTATGACTTCTCCTGACAACTCTGATAACGCCAGACACTGGAGGGATATTTATACACTGAAATTGTATTTGCATCTGAAAACCAGTTGGCAAGCACAATCACCATTCTCATAACACCCACATCAGGGGCCTCTTACAAATATTTCCTCAAGTTTGACAGTGCATTATTCAGCGGGCAGGCTGGGGGAGCAAATGGCAGAGTAACCTTGCATCCCATCGTGAAGGTTATCACTTTCCGAGCTGTGTCAGAATGTCTTGCAGGTGCGCTGACAATTTCACGACCAATTACGCTCCCTCTCACTCATCACCGTTTGACAATGTCGCCTCAGATGAAGTTGAGGATTTCACTGCTGTTAGAGCTGAACTTTGCTGCCCTCATCCTTCTTACTAAATAGAGCTGTACCCACTGTTTAATAAACTGTATTTTAACAATTTTCTCACAGATTCTTTTCTGAATATATGCTCCTATATATTCAGAATGAAACTGCTGGACAGGGCTCATGCTGATGGATGAGCAACTCGAGGTGAAAAAAGGGAGCCAGTGCAGTCCTCATGCTCATGGGCTGTCAACCTGCCAGCACTCATCCGAAACCTCAATTGATTGCATACAGACTTGAACACAGTCACACCAGGACCACATATGCCTCATGATAGTGTACACACAGCATACTGGAATCATTAATAATTGCATGCTGGTACAAACTGTAGAGACTGCAGAAGGCTGTGTGTAATTTATAGCCAGTGTTGTTTGATGTCTTCATGAATCAATCCTACATATTTTTAGTTAAACTCAAACATGTATTCCAATAAGCTTCACTAAAACGATTTTTCTTTGACTACCAAAGCAATCAACTTGCCTCTTTGTTTTCAAGATGTTTTACCAGATCAAGGGGTCCCAGAGGAGATTAAACACTGTTATGTCTCCACTCTTCTGGGGTATGACATTTACCCCCCAAAAGCATATACAGTGAGTGTAGCCTTTATCAAAGGAACATATGACAGTGACATTTAAGAAAGTGCCACGTTGCACTTGCTTGCACTTGTAAGGCTGATGATAAAGAGAATTCCTCTCTGCTAGAGGCTTCATTAATGGTTTTCTGAATGCGAAAAAATGGCAAGTTTTTATTGGCACTCAGCAGGATTGTGCAGTAGCCATAGACACCTTCTGATCTAAGCAAATTAGCTGTGAAATGTGGAGTTGTGCTGATGTCAGGTTTTAATTGAAGCTCTCTCTTTCTCTCTTTCAAGGTGGGCTACATAAAGGTATGCACCTTTGTTAACATAACCAAATAGACAATGACAAATCCTTGAAATTAAAAAAATCAATCATAGATTACGTAGACATTTTTTTCTGAAAATGACAATACATTAATTTATTTTGTCTGCTGGTATCAGCCTTTTTTAGAGTTGCTGTCACCTGGAGTCCTCCTCAGAATATATTGCCAGTCAACCCCAAATATAAAATATGAATTATTTGTTTCTGACACACAGTCCATTCTGTGCTCCTATTCCCCTAAATGTGTTCCCATTTAGCAGCGTTTGTTTCTTACCTTTATTGTTCAGTATGATAGGTTGTCCAGCAAAATTGGACACGTCACCCTAGCTTATAGATGTTTTCCTTTGTGACCTTAAGTTCATACAGCAGAACTCGGTCCAGTGTAAGAGAAATCGCTGTGGTCTATTTATGTTTATAGGTTTCCTGTAATCGATTTTCATTTGCAGAACACAGAGAAAAATCTGGGCCACCTTTGGAAAGGCCACCAATGCCTCAACAAGCAATCAATAGCCAGAATTCTTTTTTTACTTCAAGTGTTTTTGTGGGAAAAAAGCTCAATACCACATATTTTTACATGAAACTCTTGTATGTTAAATGTTACACAATGCAGTGCTCAAACACATCAAGCACAGGTTTTATTTTAGAGTTTAGCAGAATAGAGCATGGCACCACATGAACACCTAACGGCTGTGTCTGTTTTATTTAGTAGCAGGTCAGAACGAGGTCTTGTTTTGGCAAGAACCTACAGGGTGAAGTCAGAAAATGGGGACAATACGGACTCCTCGCAGTGCTGTTGGCTTTGTAATGGTGTATTAAGCTTTTTCAGCACAGTGTGGTCTTTCAGTCCCTGCAAAGTAAGGTCAACGATAATTACTACTAGCATAATCACTGTCTAGTAAGTGATAATCTTGGTCTTCTGGTTATTGAAATCTACTTGTTATGCATTTCAAAAGGACCCGAATGTAATTCAAAATGACCATTCATCTGTTCATGAAAGGGGCACTCAGTGCACTCTAATAATTAAATTATATTGAATGTGAGGTAATGCTTGTCCTTTAAGCATTATTTAAGCTGTTGTATCTTCACCAGGTGATCTTATTTGAATTAAGGACAGTTTTTCTTTGCATCCTCAAAAATGGCTAATTTTACTTTACAGTAACAGACACGCCTTCTCATTTAATGGTTTTGCTTTAGTTTTATTACGTTCTAGTTTACCACTGAAGGCATTAAAACTATGAAATAACACACATGGAAGTATGTGGTAAAAAGTGTGAACAAAGCAAATTACAGTCTTGAAGGAGTTGCCATATACACTTGCTGCTTTTCGTTCATTCTGCGGTCCAACTCATCCCCAACCATCTCATTTGGGTTGAGTGCTTGTGGAGAACACATCGTCTGATGCAGCCTGCTCTCCTGTCTTGTCAAATAGCCCTTAATAGACTGTGTTTTGGGTCACTGTCATGTTGAAAACCCAATAATGGTTCTATTAAATCCAAACCAGATGGGATGGCAAACATTGCAAAGTTGGACTCATCAGAACAAAGTACCGATTTCCACCAGTCTAATGCCCAATCCTTCTGTTTCTTGACCCAAGCAATTCTCTTCTTCTTGTTGGTCTCCCTCAATCGTGGTTTCTTTGCAGCAATTTGACCATGAAGGACTGATTCATGCAGTGTTCTCCAAACAGTTGATGCTGAGATCTGTCTGGTATATGGACTCAGTGATGCATGTGTATGGGCTCTAATAGGTGGTGCTGGTAATTTGTTCTCTGCAGCAGAGGTAAAGTTTGGTCTTCCTTTCCTCATTACAGCCAATTTCATCATAGTGATGATTTGATCGTTTTTGTGATTGCACTTGAAGATACATTCAAAGTTTTAAAAATTTTCAAAACTGACGACCTTCGTGTCTTAAAGTTATGATAGACTGTTGTTCCTCTTTGCTTAGTTGAGCACCTCTTACCATAACATGGATTACTACAGTTGTCAAATGGGTCTAGATATAAAGACATTTTACTAATGAACTTTTAATAAGGCACATCTGTTAATTGAAAACCATTCCACATGAAGCTGATTGAGAGAATGCCAAGATTGTGCAAAGCTGTCATCAAAGCAAAAGATGGATATGTTGTATAATCTAAACTGATGGTCTCAAATGCATTAAGAAGACACATCTAAAATTGTAAACATATTTTTGCTTTGCAGACAAAATTAATCACTGCACACTGTTCTGTAATTCTTTGCATCTCATTCATACTTCTTTATTTTAGTTAATCTTCAAAGCTTTCCAATTCTTCTTTCAATTAGGTTTCCATGGTAGTGGAACTGATCATGTCTACTTGATCTTTCAGCACTGTTCTCAATACTTGTAACTGAGTCTTTACTTTGAAAGCCACTGGTTTAGTTTGTCCAGTAATCACTTAAATCAAATCTAACCAGCACTTTGTTCCCATTTACTGTATTTCTAAGTTCAGGGTCCTAGTTGCCCAGTGCAGGTTGCTTGTTAATTCTCCGTCCCTTGGGACCATCTCTAGATATACAATTTTTGGTTTTGGATGATTTAGATTCATTATTGACCTTTTGACAACCTCAGAGAGAGAATGCTGAAATTATACTCACTTCCACATTGTTAAAAGAGAGGAACAATTTCTTCAAGTGCTCTGTTTGGACATCCATCTTGATCCTTATGTTATCATGAACGAGAAAATCTCCTGCTGTGTTTTCAACAGTACAACAGATATTGATATATTGATATTCTGTATGTTCTTGCAATCTAACTGAACCTGATTACTGCCAATGGCTGCACATGGGTAGTTCTGACTCATATTTTTGATTCCGTATGTGCTACTTCATAGTTTGGATGTATTCAGTGTTAATCTTCAGAGAAAATTAAGATGTGTGCAGAGTTTTTTGTTTCAGCTATCTGTGATTTGCGAGGCCAGCAATGACAGAGAGAGGCGACAAGGGAAAAATATCGTGTGTATACTCTCTCTCTCTATATATATATATATATATATATATATATATATATATATATATATATATATATATATATATATATATATATATATATATATATATATATATATATATATATATATATATATATATATATATATATATTATATATATTATATATATATATATATATATATATATATATATATATATATATATATATATATATATATATATATATATATATATATATATATATATATATATATATATATATTATATATATATATATATATATATATATATATATGTATATAATATATATATATATATATATATATATATATGTATATGTATGTGTATATATATATATATATATATATATATAGTATATGTATGGTATATATATATATATATATATATATATATATATATATATATATATGTATGTATATATATATATATATATATATATGTATGTATATATATATATATGTATGTATATATATATATATATATATATATATATATGTATGTATATATATATATATATGTATGTATATATATATATATATGTATATATATATATATATATATATGTATATATATATATATATATATATATATATGTATATATATATATATATATATATATATATATATATATATATATATATATATATATATATATATATATATATATATATATATATATATATATATATATATATATATATATATATATATGTATGTATATATATATATATGTTTTTTTCCCCCATCAGTGTTTTTCCATCATAATATTATGGTATTATGCAATCTTTGCATGCTAGCAATTGCTAATTAGCATTAAACAAAGTACACCTCACCAAAGTCTGTAGATTCATACACAGGGGACTATGAATGTCTTTTTAATATTTCATGGCAGTGCTTCCATTGGCATTGCCAACCTTAGAGCAATTCTGCTAATGTGGCTAAAAAAAAAAAAAAAAGAGGAGGAGGCCCCAGGCCAGTCATTCATTGAGCTATGAAGTACTTAAAGATAAGGGAAAACTAAACAGAGCAGAAATGAAGCCACAAAATCAAAGTAAACAAAGGGTGTTGCTGGGCAGGGAGGGAGACAGCAGAAAGCCCCCAGTGTTCCCGACCTCTTTAACAATCAGAACAGACGTGGTACACCTGAGGGGAAAGGACATAAAAGTTAAAACAAACACCACAAAGGAACAACAGAGGGACAACATAACACTCATTAATCTTTCAAATCACTCTTGGTTTACAAGTTTGCCTCGCCTCTCTGAGTGTTATGTTTCTGCACACGTGCCACAAAGGTCATCCGTGTACTGGATGCAGGAAAGCAAGAGAGCAAGAGTTCAACTAAAGAGCTAAGCTTCCTCGTGAAAAACAATGAATACCAATGAAGTCCCTCTAGATTTCAAATCTTCTTTCTTCTACCCGCCTTTGTAATACCACACATTCCTCAAGTTGTACAGTATGTGGATTCTCAAGCAGTATGTAGATTTGTAAGTGGTGAACTAAAAATATGTCACCGTAACAGTTACTCAAGCAAAGATGTTCTCGTTGACATAAACCGAAAAATGTTGCAACAAGCAATTAAAAGTTGTTGAAGGTCTGTAGATCGAAAGCTCAGAGTGTAATGCAGTTCCAGTTTCTTTCGCCCTTTTGTAGACACTCGGCTTGATGTAATCTTGAAGTCAGACCTTCACCCAAAATGGAGCCCTCAAAATGTGTTCTCTGGACTCATCATTAATCATCATGGTGCTGCAAAAGATAAGATAAAACTTAATTAATTGCATTTAACTTTTTACTTTGACTATGGATTTCAATGGCATCTGCTGTAATTTCCTGGAATAAATGGAAAGATCTCTCTGTCTCTTTCTATCTCCATCTTGCTGTCTCTCTTTTACTGAGTCTGTCCACACTTCTTTTCCAAAGAGGCAGTTTGAGTGTGGCTGTTTTCTCACTGGAGAGTGTCTGAATGGCTTTTACTTTCCATTAAAGCACATCAGCCATGACACGTGTTAATAATAAGGAATATCTCAGCTTAATGGCTGCCACCACAGGTCTATTGCTGTCAGACTGTGAGTGTCACATGGTGAATGAATTCATAAAGGGCAGCTGCTTTTAGCACCTTGTGCTGATGAATAATCAGATGTAGTCAAGTGTCACAACATGCAGGGTGACTGCATTTGTGTATAGGTGTGATTTGTGTATAAGGTTATTTAAAAAAAAAAAAAAAAAAGTTTAATTGTGATAACTATGATTCCATAAGCTCCCATGTTAAAATGTAACTTCACAGCAGAAATTAACATTTTTACAGCCTGGTACAGGCTTTTTTGTTCTCTATAGCTATTTTCCCTGTTCATGACAACTGTATTCAGTCTGAATTTCGATATAACTCATCTGTTCAAATTATTTTAAAGCTTAAGGTTATGCATAATTAACAGTGTAGCAGCTTTGATAACAGATGCGTGCCATTACAGGTGGCTTGTTTGAGCAACCAGGTGTCATTCAGCCTGCCTCAGGCCCACTGCTGATTTTTAGATTAGCCAGGATGTGGAAGAGGCAGGACTGCTAACATGGAGGCAGCCAGAGCCACTTACATTCTGAGCTTCAAAACGGCTCTTCAGAAACCTACAGGTGACGTCATTGATCCAACGTCCATTCTTTATGCTGTCAATGGTTGGAACACACAACCAAGCCAGGGTCACTGCTATCGATGATTGCATTGAATTTCCTTTTTTCTTTCCCTCGTTCTTTTTTTGTTTTGTTTTGTTTTGTTTTGTTTTTTTTGCAGGCCTTGGCTTGTTTGCAGTGTGGTTATTACAGGCAAAAAAGTACATGCGGTCCAGATGTTGTTCAGTCCCAGTGCTTATCTAGGTGTGCAGCATCAGCTGGTTTTGTAATTATGTAGAGTCCTAGAAAGGTTCACTCAGTGTGTTGTCAAGAAGAACAGATGCACACTACTGAATTGCATTGCACAACTAGCTTGGCTGTCTAAAGTATTTTATTAGTACCACCCAGACTTAATAAATCCTCGGTTCTCATACAGAGCAGTGTACCTTATCTAACACAGTCTTTGCAATCAAAAATATTTTTAAAGCTTAAGAAAAGTACTGCTAAGGTAACAGTTCCTTTTTCATAGTGGCTCCCTGTCAGGCTGTAACCAAATATTGGTTAGGTTTGAGTTATAGATTTTTGGCACCACAGTTGGAGATTTGTGGTCTTACGATCCATGCCCGAGACGAGACACCTCTTCAGAGATACAACTCATGTCCACTATGCTGATGCCAAGTCATCAAGTGACGTATATAGGCAAATGAAGAGTCCTGGAGTAGTCCTGTAGTAGCAACAGCAACAACAAGATAATGTATACAATATATAATAATAATTATATACAATATAATAAGAATAAACATTAAAATAAATAATATTTATATAGGAACCCCTTCATTTATTGTTTTGACAGGATTTTAAGTGCTTAGCTAGAGGGATATGCATGGTTGGATTGAATTCTTAAAATATTTAATTCATGTATTAGCATGGTTATGATTTATGCTTGTGACTTTAAATGTACAGTGTTCAGGCTCTATACTTACAGTAATACTGTAATTACAATAAACATTCTTAGTAAAAAAAACTCCTAAGATGGAAACAAAACAAAAATTCACAGCCTGACCTACACAGATGCAATTCATGCTCATCACTATGATACACACAAACACACTTTGTTCTTACCTCTTTCTTTTTTCAGCTGCATTTTTATCAACTGTTTGATTGTTGCGCGCTGCTTTTTCATCTGTCCCTCTCATGTCTACAGATAGACAAGCTCTTCAACTGTGGACAAATGTAATGCAACAATTAATATGCACAGTTTACTTCATTAAGGATTCTGCCATTGTATCGGGATTTATCGTAAATCTGTTTGAGGTGGCGCTTCTATGTAAAGACACACAAGAAGGCTCAACGAAGATAAGTCACATAATCATTTCTCCTATGTGCTCTTTATGAATATTATTTTCATTTCAATAGCTCTGTGTGGCTGCATCTTGTTAGTAACACTTTGTTGTATTACCAGAACCCATCCTTTAATCTTAGCTTGTAATTCAACAGGACATTAATTAGCTTGATGAAAATCTCTTAAATGCAACACGAGCATGCTGCTATTAGATTAATGGAAGTAATTGGTTGTCTTAATGTAAAAAAAAAAAATCAATGCCTTTTGCCTGAATATTGAATACAAACCGCCCACGAGAAAACAACAACTTCAGTTTAGATTTTGAATGTGAAAGTCCCTGTCAAATTGTGACTTTATTCAGATGTGCTGTTCTTATACTACATGGATTAACTAGTGCCCGCTCATTGTCATAACAGACAGACTCTGAGACAGGTAATTAAGAGTATGGAAGAGCAGTGAGGGGTGAAGTTCATGCACCTCATAATTCCTTATTATCTCACAAAGCAGACATTTTCCCGTTAACGTCTTTTCTGTACTTAAGCATGGTTGGTTTTTTTATCATCAAAAAGTTCAACTTAAACACAATTCAGTTCAGTGTTATAAGACTGAAGCATTTGGAGGCAGGCTCTGTAGATTAATGCAGTCTTTGATTCTTTCTTCCCATGAGCATGATCTTTGCACCAGAGCATTTGCCAGTAGATCTTTTGCCAGTAGAGCATTAGCTTAGCGTAGCATAAAAACTGGAACCTGTAACAGCTGGGACTCTGTCCAAAGTTTAAAAAAAATCCACCTACCAGCACCTGAAAACCTCACAAATGAATCAAATTCTATCTAGTTTGTTTTATCTGTATGCAAAAACTGAAGTGTATAAAATGACATGTCATGGTTTTGTGTGGCGTTGTGTGCAGAAATATCTCTCGAACAGGTTGAGTTATCTCCTGTGAGATTTCCCCCTGCTTCTATTATTTGTGCTAAGCAAAGCTAGCCGTCTCCAAGCTACAGATTTATATTGACTGATATGAGAGTGGTATCAATATTCTCATCTAACTCTAGGAAAGAAGGTGAATAAGTGTACTTCCTGAAATGTCAAACTACTAACAGTCATACCAAATCTTTATTTAACCATAAAGTAATAAGTAGTTTTTATGTGTCTAAAATTAACTTCACCTTAACCATATTTGGGGTTTCGTCAGTTTAGAAATCCCTCATAGGCTATGTGTTGTTTTTGGAACGCACTGGCAAACCATCAGTTTTTTTTTTATTTAGGTATGCAGACTTGTTGGCCCTTGGACAAGATTGCTAAATGTCAAAGGCGGTTGCGGTGGTGGATACACCACTGCCACAGGGAGAAGCCATTTTGAAGCCAGAGAGAAAGCTCCATATGGCCTTAACAGAAATGCTGTGCTCTTTAGATATTGCCAGTTTATGTGCAAGATGGCCAAAAACAAAACGTCAAATTTCTATGTCCTTGTCATTTGGCAAATTGTTAAAAAATATTGTTGGACTTATTGGACTGGAAACCTGAGCAGTTGTTTTAATTAAACATCTGGCTTGTACTTTCTAAATAAATCTTACCCTGTGTAGTAAGCTGCAGTATAACCTAATAAACCTGCACTGTTTCTCGCTTGAATCTCTTCTTGGATGAGCAATACTGGATGTAGCACTCGGCACTTTAGCTGCTGTGAAAGCAGCTACTTGCATTCAAACGCTGTCCATCTCTTCACTGTATATCTCTCATATTTTCCCTCCCACTCCCCTACTCTATTCCTTTGCTGCTTCCCCTCTGCTTTTCCCCTTTTTCATGTTCCCTTTCTCACCCAGTGTCTATCATTTCTTCTCTCTCTCTCTCTCTCTCTCCCTCTCTCTCTCTATCTGGCTTCTCTCTCTTTTCTCTTGTTTCCTTTGAAGTGCTAAACAATGAGAGGGCTACACTCCCTGTTAAGCTCACAGGGAAATCCAGGCTGAAACTGCATGGCACAGTGCAGCACAGCAGAATCTTGTCCTCGGGACCACAGGGGGATGGGAGGGGAGGAATAGGCAGCATCAGAAGTATGGTCAGCATGCGGTGGCAATGACAATGGCTGCGCAGAGCCTTGATCCTCCAAGCCGTCACCAGAGTACATCAGCACAGTATGCCTGATGAATGCTATGACTCATTTCCAGAGAGTATGCCTATCTGTGTCTGTCACTCTGACAGTTGAACCTTGACAACTGTCCAATTTTTGACAGCATGTGTATGAGACTATCGGGATGTAATTATGGAGACCAGAAGATTTGCATGTCAAGGCTCTATTGACTATAATGATTGAGTTAAAGCATCTCATTAGTCCAGCATGTCAGCATGGAGGAGAAAGGACAATCACTCGCCTTTTATTGTGTTTTTTTTTTCTTTCCTCTTGTCGTTTTTTTTCCTAGCATACAGCCACAGACACATCCATGCAGTGATGAATGCTATTCATTACTAAAGGATGGAACGGGAAATGAAGCGAAATGAGTGCTTTGGGAAGCAATCTGTGACTAGGGAATATACCATCGTCTGCTGAAGCATCTGAGACATGTGTTTTTCCACTCCCACATGTTTTCTTGGAGCTATATTTCACGGTTACTCACATTATGCTGTATGCACCTCCGTTTGAAATCTGATATGCCCTCTCTCCTCTCCAATTTCCTCTTCTATGTAGTGTCTGGCTCTTTCTCACACATTCATATACGTTAATGCCAACACCGTGTGCCACTTTGATGCATTTCTTGAGTCAATCTGTCTCATAGAGAAAGCTCTACATGTATAATTCACCCCCATCAACTCTTAATGCAAGGAAATGCCCTTCTCCTCGTCATCGTGACATGACTGATTCCACATAGAGGTTTTTGCTGACAACTTGACATTTCATATTTATTTTCATGAATCAAGAATTTTATCTGTGTAGAAAAAGCACATCACATTTTCTTTCCCTATGCCTATAAATACCTGCATTGATGTATTCAGCACTTTGTGAAGTGTGTGGGTAGAATATTTAGTGTCAGTGGTGCTCTGCAGTTTCATGTAATGGCTGTTTAATTTGTTTGATTACTCAGATGAGGTGAACAAGTCTTAAGGTCTCTCCATGCTGCTAGAATTTGCTCATTTCTTAAGCTCTCTGCAGGTCATTTCACTCCATTAGAAATACAGTTTGATAATTGCAGAGCCCACACTGAAAATTATGTGTAGAGGGTTTGAGAGACTGGTGCCATAGTGTAGATCATTAATAACCACATAATGCATTAATCTGAGACTTCATTAAATAATTTGCTTGTCTTGATGTGAACTTTCTAAAGTATGAGGGGCATTTAGATTGGACAAAATGAGTTTCTCCTGCAAATAATAGAACATTTCGGGACATTTCATACTCAAACACAGTCAGAAAATGTGAGAATACAAACTCTATAGATTGAAGATGACCTTCGTAATGACTTAAGGCAGCAAAAACAATGTCAGGTAGTTGTTAAGAAACAAACAAGAGTCATAGCCATGCTACCAGCTCTGTGATGCTGCTATTTGTGGTGTTTCAAGCCATGTTTAACATTTCAGCTTAACATGTTAGCATGCCAACATTTGTTAATAACAGTCTTGGATAAATTAGCCTTTTATTTCACAAAGCTCTCACCAACAACCAAAAATCAGTCCAAGATTTACTGTTGTCTGACGGCCTCTTGCTTGGTCACTCTTTCCTTTCCTGATCTTAGCTTCCTTACATTGTTCCATTGCTCGCTTGTCCAGCTCTGGTTCGGACATGACAGCGGCTCCACTCCCTCGTGCTCCCCTATTCGCCATGCCTGAAAACCTTCTCTTACAGGTGTTCCAAAACGTCTGTGGTTACAAACAATAACACACCTGGTGCTCTAAACTCACAATCCAGGCTGCCTGGCAAACAAACTAAGCTAACATTACCTAATAGCAGCTATAGTTCAGCAAATGTGTTATTTGATACATTTCAGGTCTGTACAGACGGTGAAAAAATGTTCAAGAGTGCAAATGTTTCAGTCAATGTTGGACCTCAGTGCAAAATGATGCATGCATGATTGGTCATCCTATATATGGTTAACTCTACAGGTGCATCTAGACAATGATCTCGGGCTCCACCAGTCAAACAAAGTACAACTGTCCTGAATCAGGGTTGTATTTTTAGTCTAGCTTATCTTAAAGATTGTATGATGGGTGAGGCTGTTAGCCTCTATAAATAAAACATACTGGCCTTCTAACGTCTCCAAAACTATCTCCAACTGCGGAGCTAAGCTAATGGGTTCTCTTTGGCTACAGTTTATGCTAAAATAAGGCTAAATAGCAGCATGTTAACAACTGGCACAGGATTTGTTTATTATATGCTATTAATTCTATTACTCACAGATCAATGTAAATATCAAGGCTGAGTTTATTGCACTCAAACACAAAACAGGGCTGCTCAAAGTTAATTAAACCTCCAAACTAAACAGCATAAGAAACAGATGAAACAGGAAGACACCTGCCTTTGGTGTCTATGGTGATATGTGTTAGACCTTATGCACTCTATGTTACTGATAAGCACACACAGCTGGGCAGTTTAACAGTGGGTTACAACCACTGGCACTGGCTTGAATTTCACAGAGGGGTGAAAAATGTAGGTAAAGTTTTATGACATCATACTGTGAAACTGTTTTTAAAATGATGGTGTTTTAAATTATTCATTCTGACCTAGCCACTACTATATGTCCATAAGAGAAGAGTGTGTGTGTGTGTGTGTGTGTGTGTAGAGTAGTAGTAGTAGTTTGAGTTGACTTACCAGAAAAAATCAAGTCAAGTAACTCAGCAGCGTTCAGAGTAGGTTATTAATAACTTATAGAAACGTTGTGTGCAATAGTCCACCTTCCACCTTCTCCCTCTCTCTCAAACACACACATACAGGTTACAGTGTGCATGAACAAATGCATCCACTGACGCTGTGCTCTAAGTGCATCACAATGGGTTAAATCCTAAAACTGTGGGCTCCATAGCATAGCATAGACCAAACATATGTAGGCTACTATTTTGTTCAAATTCACTTTGTGTGAGAGAGACAGATAGAGAGGTAGAGAAATGGGAGATAGTAGAGACGATGCAAGCCCCCAGGAAGAACGCTGGGCCTTGAAGCCAATTTGACATAGTGGGCAAACCATGTAATGACAGCAATGGTGTCTGTCATGTGACGCACAAAGGCCCAAAAATACTTTTTCCCATAAGCTTACATTGTGAAAGAAGCAGCAGTAAAACGGTGAATACATTTTTTGGAGCGTCATAACTCCCACAAAATGACTTGTTTCACTATCAGAATTTGATTCATTCAGTCCAATAACATTTGGAAAGTCGAGAAGAGCCGCATGATTAAATCATTTTATTCCCATTCAAGTTAGTGGAGGGCTTAACTTTAAGTTAGTGACTCGGCTGGCAGAAGTCTAGAGTGCACTTGCTGTATGAGCCACACAGTGTAAGTAATTTTGTGCCTGGAAATCAACCTTTTACTTTTCTGTCACTGAGCAGCTTCCATAAGAATAAAGTGAGTGAACACTGTATCCAGTTCTCTTTATGCAGACATGAGTTTGTGTCTTTAGTGAAGCTTTGGAGCTGTGTTGGTAGAGAAATTTATTTAGAAAGATCAGTCTTTTTGACACTAGTGGAATTTATTAGGGTCTGATAATTTTACCAGATTTTAACCAGACTGTTTTCCGGCTTTGCATCAGAAAAGAGGGGCATCTTAAAATTTCAGGGGGCATAAATCCACCCAAAAGAGGAAGGTTATGTTGCATGGCTCAGTCGTTTTAAAACTAAGAACTTTTGACAAATTCAAACGTAATCTGATCATGTAGGAGGGACTGTGCACTTTCTCTCACAGTGTCCACTGTACTGTGTTTAAAATATTTCAGCTTTGGCCCAGAAAATAAGATTTTAAAAGATAAATCGACATACTATGTTAATTTTCCAGCCAAGCTGATAATCATAATAATGCTGTCAGAAAAATATCACACCATCACCCAGGATCCATCATAATACATAACCTTGTACAGTAGAAGGCTGCTCTTCATCTTTGCACAAGACAAACTCAGGTATTTGTAGGACAGTTACTGTATGCATCACTGCACTATATGGTGGGGACTGACAGGAAATGTGAGAAAATGAAAGGATACAGTATTATCGAAGATGGTGATTATGGAATTCTGCTCATTTTTCAAATACATGAGTAGATGATTGTGTTATAATTGACTAAGACATGGTTTTCCTCTGTATTTCTTTCTTTGTAGATGTTATTAACTGTCTGACATAATGTGTTTGTGAATCTAACACTTCACATTTTTTGCTTTATAGGTGTGTTTGAATTTGACCAAAAGACGAGATGCGGTGTGATCGCAGGAACTCAAACCAGGTATTTCTCTCTCAGTTTTTGTAACCTATAAAAGATTCAGTCTGTGTGTTTCTGCTGTGTGCGTGCCTGTGTGCATTAGTGTCCTCTCTATGTTCTGCTCAGCCAGTCAATTACGCTGTGATTTTGCTCTGGACTTGAGTGGAACATCTAAGAGACATACTGAATCAGACAGGATGGACCATTGAGGTTTTTAAAGCAATGCTTTGCTATGTTTTATTGATGTCCCCAAGATGATTTGTCTTGACATTTGCTGATGCTTTTGGTCTCAAATTTGCCATCATAAAACTGCTTGTCTGGGGTCCACTTAGTAAATATTTTACAGTTCCCCACATCAGTGTTGACCATTCCTTAGATAGTCAGCAACCAAGGCCCAGGTTGTGTTATCTTTAGAGTAAGATTGTTTTGTTGTAAGGGATTACCAAGGTCTACCTTTTAGAGATGTTACTTTTTATTGGAAATTGGAACATTTGAATGTTTGAATGTGGTTAAAACTCTGCTATTAGCTTGACCTATTGCATGCCCTATTGACCTATCAGGAAATTAAGCTAGTAATGTTTTGTTGTTTGCTACGAAAATGGAGGACACTAGCTTGCAAAGCCATCCTGAGCGGACAATCATGACACAAAGTATTTGAGAAGCACTGTGTGGAAGTATTTTGTGTTCTGGAAACGTAGCTAACAAAGATAAGGCAGAGGCGATCGACTTTGTACAACGCAACTGTCTTACTCTACAACGACAACAAATCTATGGAGTCACCGGCTAACTTGCCACCCAAGTAAGGCACCAAGATGAGCGGAGCATTGTCAAGTGTACAACCTTGTTTGACTGTCCTTTCTAATATAGCAAGATTTATATGCTAGGATATGCAGATTTGCTGTCCATTAGCGTAGTAAGTACAAGTGGCCTATCCTTGAGTATAGTCTACAGTATACCATAGTACTATATGTTTCAGATTATTTGACAGTTACAGGCCTACTATCCTTACCTTTAAAGCTCAAACAGAAAATAGACTTCACATTACATAACAATAAACATTTGAGCTGTTGTGACTCAGTCACACAGCGCCAATAATGAACTGAAAGTGGCTCAGACCTGCATAGAGCTGCAATTTGTGGAGTTAATTTCCAGTGGGACTCACAGTACTTGCAACCGTTTTACATTTCAGGAAATTATTTTGTGTTTTATGTCGAAAATATTGGTAAATGAACCTGTATCTATGTGTTTGGTCTTGACATTTTGCTGTTCAGGGGATTCTAAGACGCTTTGAATTGGCAAGCCCCGGACCAATGATTGATCCACATGTTCATTATTGTCTCAACAGAATCTTTGCTTGACATGATGACTCTGTCTTTTTTTATTGCTCAAAGGGCGAAACCAGCATCACATCTTGATTGTCAATATCTGTATCCTGGTAGGGCGAGGGAGGCATTTAGAAGACAAAGCAAAGAGGTGTTGAACTCAGAAAACATGGTGTTTTGCTAATAAATTAATTAAACGCAGATGCTTTATGTAATTATTGACAGAATTATTATAAAAAAGGCTTTTCGCACCAGGTTGTAAAGACTTTTAGCTGACATTTGTGTTGTGCTAAACCCTTGTACCACTGTAATTAATGCAAGTTTTCTCATTTTCTCCTGGAGAAAAAACCTTTTTATAGATGTCAGATGCAAGTACTCACATTTTTTTTGGAAATGCAAATTAGGACTCATGTTTAGAATTTGTGTATCTGTGTGTGTCTCACTTTCTGATTCAACCATCTTGTTCATTCCCTTTCAGTTTCTGCTAGCCATTTCTTTTTTGTGTAAATAGGAAAAGTCTAGTGTTGACTTTAGCTTTTGGTCCACCACTTCTGAAGGTAACAGGCCCAGTTCCTGACATACACACACAAACGCACAGAAATACTGTGCACACACATTTGCAATCCAAAAACTGAGTGACAGGTTCAGAGTTTGTATGTGAACAGAAGAACAAGGAGGAGGGAGAAGAAAGGCAGGAGAAACAAAGAGGCAGTGGTGCAGGGAAAAAAAGGCATGTACCACAGCATATGGGATATATGCTGAGCAAGTGACTGGGGGGTTGGAGAGAGAGCTGATGGGGTTCAAATGGTTATACTCATAGAAGGCATGTTCGGTCAAGCACATGTACAGATATCAGGCTCGCACGTTGCTAAGATGGGGGCTCAGGATCAGAGACTGGACATACAATTGGACCTTATAAGTAAGTGAAATCTAAAGCTGAGGTTGCTTTAGTGGCTTCAGCTCAATGGTCTTCATTTCAAAGGACGATTGTATGTATGCACTTCATTATAGAGGAGTCAGTGAAGGTACTATTTGCTCTGTGGCCAAAGTCAAACCAGAGACACTGACATCATCGTAACATGATTAATCACATTTGTCATTGTTGTAAAACAGTTCCAGTATCTTCTTGGGGTTTCTTTTACAATAAAGGAGAGAGAGAAGAAGCGTGCCTTTGAGACAGTCCAATTCAGTACTCTTCTAAAGCTTGACTGTAACACTGATATAATCTTCTCCCTCCTCACTCAAGCACCAAATGCATCTCTCTGACAAAACAGTAATCAGTGCACAGTTTCCTCTGCCTCCCATCCCTTAATGGGATGTTAAAAACTGCAGCATGTTTATGACTGTTGTTTCACTCATCTCTAATTTCATTTGGATGTTTCCTGTAGGCAGAACACAAACAGCAATTCAGGGAGCCTGTGCTGTCTGGCAACTTGGCCTTTCTGTGTGTGTTTTGACATCCCGCAACCTGTACTATACTGAACTATACTGCTGCACATAACTGCTGTGAGTGTGCTGACTAACTTGTTAAAGAAAACTAAGTACTAATGATTATTTTCATTATTAATTCATCTGCCATTAATCAATAAGCATTCAGTGCAGGCTAAAGGGTGTAAATAACCAAAAATGAAGAGACTGAAATGCACAGAAAGTCGCTAGTAAAATGCAGTAGCACATCTCACAGTATGACAAGCTGGTGGCCAGCTCTGAATCACATCATGTAAACAGATGGAAAATAATTGCAAACTACATTTGTGGCCAAATGCAAACATCAGTGTGTAAAGAATATTCGACTCAGTTTTTGTGGATGCACACGCAGAACAGAAATGTTCATCGGACGTCATCATGGTCTGAGGTGGGTGCAGTCCTGCTGTCATACACGTCTGTGTTTGTGAGCGCATGCACAGAGCGTGATCAAGCACCAAGATATGAGGGGAACACATGCACAGAGGCATGACCTTCAAATAAATAGATGGATTAGATGGACTGAACATAGGCATAGAGGAAGGACAATGTTCCACCCAACCCACCACCCATTTCCAGTTACACTGTCCTCACAGCAAACCCTTTGTTTTAACGTGAATACCAACCAACAAAGCTCTCGGAGTAAAGTGAATGACAGGAACAGGCAAGAGATCTAGACTAAGAGTGTCCCCGTGAACAAATAAAAACATGCATCTACATTTAAACGCAGCTGTTTGGTAAAACTCATTTACATTTAGTCATTTAGCAGATACATTCATTCATGTCCTCGCCAATATAGAGAACCATGGCTGACCTGACATATATGAAATAACAGGTGTCTGTTTATCAATTCCATATACATTTTTTGAGGAAATCAATTGTGTGGTTAAAATACCATTTTTCTTTTTTGGCGGGACACTCTGAGCTGCATTGCTTAAAATGAGCAGGGAAACCCAATCAGGTGGCACAAAATTGGTAGCTAAATTATCCATTGAAATAAGAGCTCTTTAGAGAAGAAATTGGGCAGCACTGGTTGAAACTGAGATCAAACCAGATCAGTTTCGTCTTATCAAAGTGAACCCATACAGGTCAATCATGCTGAGAGGACAAAACCTCTGAGGACCACAGGAAGAGGGTATTGACAGCACATTTGTCTGGGGAAAGCTATAAATTCATCTAAAAAAAATGACCTCAATCTGTTTCCTGTGAGGCAGATCATCTACAAAGGGGGGGCTCTGAAAATGACTGCCACTCTGCCTAAAAGTGGACGACCTTCTAAAATATTTGCAAGAGCTGCAAGAAAAACGATAATTGCCAACCCAAACATAACATCTTGGAATTTGCAGACCACTCTGGGACACATGCACGATTCCACAATAAGAAGAAAACTCAATTAACACGGCGTTGGGTTATTATTGTGTCATTTATTATTATTATTTATTACTGAGCATCAATCTCACGATCAAATGAATAAATCTCATATCAGTCAGGCTCTAAAATAACCTATGTGTTACAAGTGAAGCAGCACACCCACACACAAAGGAATTCAACCTTGTTGTACTCACAGTACAGTACACATAAATAAAAGGACAGTACTGTATATCTTGAAGTCCTGCAGAAAGAAAATTGTGTCCGCTTCTGCATCTGCTCATTAGTAAACCAGTGTGTCTGTAGTGAAAGGGTATCAGGAGATACGGTACCTGACAAGTAATAAAATGGAGTTCTTGCTGCTAAGCGCAAAATCTATGATTAGGGCCAAATTCTTATGCTCTTCATTTGCTGTTCATCCGACAGCTGTCTATCTCCGGTCCTGTTCTGTCTCCAGTGTATTGTAGATGTTGTGGATGGAGTTCTTGAAATTCGGCCCGCTGCTCCACCATTTTCAAAATCAATCTCTGTCATGTCACCTCTACCTGAATGTCTGTGTGAAAGGCGTTTTATAAATGGCCGAAATTACATTATTCATTACACACGTGCAGGTACATACACACACACGCGCTTACGCTCAGGAAATGGGTAAGACATGAGCATGGAAGGGAACTTGCAGCTGCCACTCGGGGTGCTTGCAGGTGGAAATGATTTTATAGACGAGGTGTGTGCTTCTGAGAGGCACAGCTATTATGTGTGCGCAAAAAAAAAAAAAAATGGTCTGACTAAAGTCTAGATAGAGAAGAACGTAGGCTAAGCACATTTGGCTGAATTCAGTTAATCTGGAGTTTTCTTTTGATTTGTCGGGGGCCGTTTGACTAG
Source organism: Argyrosomus regius (assembly GCA_946959425.1). Classification (NCBI taxonomy): domain Eukaryota; kingdom Metazoa; phylum Chordata; class Actinopteri; family Sciaenidae; genus Argyrosomus; species Argyrosomus regius. Next base: position 11,812,101 of record OX336894.1, on the reverse strand, counting down.
ACAGTCTTTTTGTCTCTTATGAACTCTAGTGAGGCAGATTGAGCTGTCTGCATGCAAAACACACAGGTCAAGGGCATTTTTTCCAGCATAGGGAAGTTACATAGCTTTTGTTCTCTGTCCCCTCTCCTCTCTGTAGCTGCGGTTACTTCTTTATCTTGGCCCCATCTCAGTCTGATCTTCCGACAGCATCTACGTCCTTTATCTCCTGCATCTTATCTGTAGTGCCAGACACAAGGGAATGCAATCCAAGGGAGAGCGATAAAGGGAGAACAGGACTCACAGAATTATAGAGGGGGGGGGGGGGGGGGATGGAGAATAAATGGTGTGACAAAGTGAGAAAAAGAGCGATTCAAAGGTTTTCTGTAGGTGCTATTAAACTCTGCCTGTGTCAGTTATAAAATTGTAATTTTAATAATTCAAATATATTTAGTTTTACGATTAAATGTAATTTTACAATTATTCATTTGCCCAATATTTAAATAATTTAAATCTGTTCTGTGGACAAAATACAATGCATCTTAAATGTCTTGTTTAGGGTATGTATTGATTTTAGTGAGTGATAAAAGATACAATCCCAGCTGTGTGCACAAACTCTGACATCAGTCAGTGTCCTCACAAAGCTCACTTTGGCACTTAATTGATCCTAGTTTTCAACAAACTGTAAAGTTTTGATTGATAATGAGAACTTGATTCGATTCAGTCCAGTTTTCAAGTTAAGTGTCTGCTGCCAGTTGAAGTCAGCTGCTCTTCTAGGTGCTAATGGACTCTCTAGAGGTTGCCCCTGGTTATAAAAGTAATAACCTGTGGTAGCTGTCAAAAGAGTTCTCTCCCCAAGGTTGCCAAGGTGCACTCTGAAAAGAAGAAAAGGTAAGAAGGGGGTAAAAAAAAAACAGGAAGAGGGAACATTTTCATTACAGCCCTCTGTGTTGGTTTCTATAGCCTCTGGGATTCCTAGTAACAGATCTGGTGCTTGTGCTCTTGGTCCCCATGTGTTCCAATTATCAAACCCGTTTAGCTTCTATGCCCATGTGAGCAGCCGGAAGAAATCATGTCTTATGAGTATTTTCTGTCACACAGTTAAAGGGCAACTGCATTACAGTCTTACAGAAATAACCATGCAATTATTTTTATTCCAGTTGCAACCGATTTTCTTATCACAAGCAGGCATTATTCCTCAAATCTGCTACAATCAATATTTAAACATTAACAATAATTCTTAATTATGTTTTTTTAAAATAGTGTATAAACACCTGCCATGTTGAACCGGCATGTTTCTACAGTAGTCTATGGACAAACTAAACACTGGCTCTAATTTTTTGGGGCCATTATAGTTTCCTGCTAGGAAAGGGGAGGACAAGATGACAGAGTTCGCAATCAGCAACTACACCACTAGATGCGACTAAATCCTGAACACTGGTCCTTTAATTTGAAAAGATGATAATACGTCAATGTTGGTTTCAAAACTTGTATCCACTGCCCCCAAGTTGTCAAAAAATCAGTTACTGCAGAACAACGTCTCAAAACATCTAAGCAAACTGCTGCGTGTGATGGCTACTTTTGCTCATGTTGTTTTTGTTGGACTTTGATGATTGACCTGATGTACTTGCACGATTGCATCGCTCATGGGTTTACCACACTAAAAGCCTTTTCACACCAAGAATAATTTCTCAAGCAGAAAACTCAGACAGCAATAAAATATAAATTGACTTAAGGTCTGAATAAATACTTGCACAGAAACAAAAATCTGGGCACAGTTAGATATGTTAAATAAGTATGCGCATTCAACTCAATCGAATAAGACATCAGATTATTTCTTGGATTTTAATTGCCATTCCCGCTGAGCATATTTCTTACCTCGCCACAACGCCACAAACATAGTGTTTTGAACAAACTAGTTTAGTTGCAGTTATTATTTAATCCAACCACTGTGCAGACTTATGTCTGTGGGTTATTCTGTGCTGAACTGGTGAGTCAGCTGTGTTTTTTCAGGCTTCAATCCCCCTTTACTTTACTTAGAATGACATTTGAATAACTCAATTCTAAACTCATAATTTGTAATCATATACAATCTGGTCAAGTATCTCTGCAACCTCTTATCTCTTTGAAATGCTCCAATTAATTACATGTTTTCAAGTAGCAGTATCAGCTTCCTCTTCATCTATGCTCACAGTGAATTGCCTGTATTGTTTTTTATTAGCCCTGGTAATGATGAAGTGTATTTGTAAGGCTCACCTGCTCTCCGTGTGTCTTCATTTCTTACTCTCTCTCTCTTGTTCACTTGTTTTCTTTGACCTCTCTTTCTCTCCCCCTTCCTTACTCTCTCTCTCACACACACACACTCTCTGTCTTGTTGGCTTTCTCTGACCTCCCTTCTCTCCCCCCCCCTCCCTCTCACTCTCCCCTTCTTCCTTGCCCGCTGTCTCAGTTGCTCTGACCTCTCAATATCACACTAGCTGTCAGTCCCAAACTATGAATGTCCCTTGACACTTATTCGACTCAGACTCCCTTCGGCATTTCCATTTGCACAGAGCCAATTTCAATTTTTATAGTTGGTCTAGTGGGGGTTAGGGTAAAGCCTGTAGTCAGAATCAGCCAAAGTTGGAGACACAGAAACAAGCGCCCTTGGCAGAACTATGTGTGTTTTATGTGTGCCTGCCTCTGAGTATTTGTTTGTTTCCTTGAAAGGGTGGCTCAATCAACCGTGGAGGCTATCAAACCCACCTTTTGGCAATCATACCATCTGAACTACCCAACATCCTTGCTTGGACACAGTACAAATGCTAACTTGTCAAGTGCATTCCATTAATATTTTCTTCTTCTTGGGCCTTCTTAAAAAATCAGCCTAATGCATAACAATAAACTTTTATTGAGATAACCGGCATGCTAATGAAGACTTATGGCAGAAGACTCACCAGAGTGCCTAATACTGTGGTGCTGCAGAGCAGACTCTTTTTCAGCACCATGGACAACACCAAATCCTTCACTCTGTGTGGGAGGCTGTCTGCTGCCCACATCTAATGAGACCACACACAAACTCACCAATGAAGTGTGCCAGAGTTTTTAACTTTGATATTTCCGGGCGCGGCCCTTTTGCACAGCAGAGTTCTCTAGTTATAGCTCTAAAATTGTAGAAAAATGTGGCCATATTTTCAGTCCATTTTCTGTGAATGCAGGGGTGGTGCTCTTTTTGGGAGAGGTGACTGCATTATGAAGTCCAGTTCACATGCCTTCAGAAAATGTACTGGGAGAGGAAGAGAGAGAATGTGTCATTGCACCACGCTGTGCTCAAAAAGCAAGGCATCCCTATCATACCGGGGATTCTCTTCACACATGGTGTCACACATCAGCATGTCTGGAAGCTGTCCTCTCATCCCCCAACCTGTGGTACTCAGTGCAGTACAGATGGTACAAAGACAGAGAACAGAAAGGAAGATTTTGCCTTTTTTTTTTTTTTTTGTCACACTTATTATCTTGCTAACATCAACCTCACAGAATAACTGATACACTCATTCAGTTGCAGGGCTAAGATTTGAGTCTCTCACTGTTTCACAGCTTTAGATCAGCGTGTGTCTGTGCATGTCGGTGCACATGCACTTGCATGTGTACACACTCCCACGGGATTGCCTACAGGGAGCTCACAGGCAGAGGATTTTGGGACTGAACAGCTGAGTGCTTACACACAGTCCAGGGAAATGACGCTTCAACAAGAAGAATTGTTCAATTTGTCCCGAGTGAAAAACAAAATTCAAGATGAAGCATGCATTTCTGTCATGCCGGTATCATCTTGCTCTTGATTTTTCTTTCTCACAAGCCTTGTAGCATCACCGGTGCTGCTTTGATGACTTTGTACACATTATGCGTTAAAAGCTCACCTTAAAGTGGCAGAGGCTCTATTAAAAGGATTCTAGAAAGAAGGCATACAAGGAATTGTGTTCATTTTCTGCTCATCTAAGTATGACCACGCTCTCCTCGAAACAAGTCCCTGAAAGATTCATTGTGCCATCGATTCAAAGCGCTCACAAAGAAACACGCATCACCAGTTGACTCAGTCTCAAATAAAAAGGAAGCATCGGTTCACTTGCGCTTCCTTTCCAGATCCACGTTGTCTGGTTGCTTATTTGAATCTCACATTAGTGAAGTAAATTGATCTGCTAAATAATGCTGCAGATGGCGTATAACCAATTACCCAAATGGTGTCTATTCAAATCTGAAAACATCTAGTCAGTCTTTAAAAAGTAATATTCAAACATTTTAATGACCCCAAAACCAGTTTAATGGGTCCGCCAAATTCAATAGGTAAACAAGACACCTTTCATACACACAAAAAAGAGTGGATAACACTTTCCTCAGCCCCTAAATGTGAGACAAGAATTCACTGAGAAAAATTAAACAATTTCTGTCTGTCACTGCAGGGAGTTTACATCTGCTGGGCAAAATCAGTTTTTTGAGCTTGAAGGAAATGACTGAAGGTGCTGTATTAATGCAACATCACTAATAGGAATTATTTCCCCTGAAGAAGGCTTGTCTTCTCAGTGATTGAACCCTCAACTGAATACAAATGAGCAGTGTGCATCATTCATAAAGGGACCCTCAGGCTTCCCTGCTTGTACAAGAAAAAGGCACAAACATTGATACAACTTTGAGCATCCTCAGAAGAATACATGGTACCTCAAAGTCAACCTAACTGCTCCTGGTTAGAAGTATTTTTTGCCTGTGTAATTACTGTTAAAGGGAGAAGGCTCAGAAAATGTACATGAATTATGTATCACTCATTCAACTCAAGCCACTGAAACTGATACTTTCCAATATAAAATAAAAAAGATTGTATAAACATGATTACAGTAGGGTGGGTACACACACTGCAGATATTGGAAGAATGATATGAATAATATAACAATGAAGAGGGAACGGCTTGATAAATTCTAGTTCTGAAACCTTATTAGACCTACAATTATTACACCTTTTCCCCTACGTTATTCCTTTCTTATTTTTACTGATTAACTGACAGACAGTACTAGCACAATCACGTACGTTCAACCCACTTACATACACACAAACCTGGATACGCATGATGTCTGTTTGGTGATTGTTCACTAAGAAGGCTTCATTGGGTCGCTGAGATTTTTTCCGAAGAGCACTATATCCTTTAATCACCCTTCTCTGTGGAGTGTCTTCACTCCTGCCTGAACTTTGGCCCCTTGTTTTCTGTATGGCAACAGAGGTGAGAAGAGAGGGAGAATTAGTACTGTGGCAGGGGCTGATTTATTAGAGAGCTTGTGCTCAAAGCCTTCCTCATACCAAAAACAAGCTAGGCCAAGTGGAGGTAGCGATGACTTAACCCGGATTAGCTCTTCATGCTTATCCAGCGCCTATGCATGCCAGATAGAGGGCTATTTTTATACAAATTTTAGTTAACGTGAATGATTAACAGACTAAATATGTGATTATCTTGTCTTGTCTTGGATCCTAATAATAATGCATCATTTAAGAATGTGTTGCACACAACAATAATGACATTAAAAAAACAAAACATACAGCTACATTTTTTTCAAAGGGTAGTTGCTACTCTGCTAGACACAATCTGATATGATGTGCGCTCTAATGAGCCTATGGTCCTGAATTATACATTGTGAAGAGAATCTAAGCACTCATTCAATGAAGACCGTGAGTCTCCAAGCACCAGTAAATGGACCCTTTGTGTTTTGTTTCTTACTGTTCTCAAAGGTCAAGAATGAACATTCATCCCACTCTGAATTATCCATGTCAGTAGTATTATTATTTAGAGCAGTGGTTCTCAACCTTTTGGTCAGACTTGCACAGCCCTCAGATACGTCGAACCATGTTTTATACTGGGCTATTTATCACTGTTAATTCTATAAAAGTGGGTAGCGTTAGTGTTTTGTTTTGTTTTTTGTCAGTTTGGCATCTTTTCTTTCTTCTGTGAGACTATTAGATGGATTACCATGACATTTTGTATAATTATTCATGGTTCCCTGGAGATGAATCCTATTGACTTTGGTAAGCTGCTAAACATTAAACAGCATATATGACATTACAATTTTGCCTCACAGAGCCGCTAGCATGTCTGTAGCTTTAGACATGATGAAGTCTTGATTATGTCTGATTACCAGGGCATATCCTCCCCCAGGCCGCCTTGTGTTGCTCATATTTGTTTTTATTAGCTTATTTTCTTTTTGACTTTAACAAGTGCTGCTGTTGATTGAAAAGTGCAACTGAACTTCAACATTTTGTTCATCATTTTTCAAATTAGTGGAGCTACACTGCACTCTTTCCACATTTCTCTTGGCAACTATGCATGTTCCCATAGGCAATAACTGATATAGGGTTGAATAGGATTTCAGTTGTGTAGAGTCACACTAAAACAATCAATCTGTTCAGGTGTTTTCATTACATATGTCCATTATTATTAACAGTTTAGTAGTGATATTACCATTTTAAATGTTATTTGACTTTATTATGACTTCCTCTGTGGGTGTTTACTTTTGTTAAGTCCTAATAGTTACTGGCAAGATTTCATATCTCACCAAATTACATCTGCTGTTTGAGAAAGGTGCATTTATATTGTCAGAAGAATTTAAATTTCCCTACCGTTGAGATGTCTTTTGTGAACAAGACACACAGCTGTGTCTTTTGTGTTGAAGTTGTTTTATTGAATATCCCCTGCAACCTTTCGTCGAGACTTATTCAGCACGCCATCTAATTAGAGTATACAGTATTGATGTATTGATGGGAGGCTTTTTGTTGTTGGTTAAGCTGGAGAGAAGAAAAGGCCAGTGACTGTTGCAAAGTGACAGGTGACTCATAGCTAACTGTCTCCAGTGGTATTATTTCTCAGCTCCTTTCCATTTGGTGCAAACAGACCAGACTAATGGAGTTAACTCTGAAATAATTGACAACTGACTGTAAATAGCTCTTGTTGACCCTCAGTCAGAAACTATAGGTTCGCTTGTGAGAGAGTGCCATTGCAGTCCACACACTGTAATAAGTTATGGATTAGTTTGACCTTCGTGGGCTTAACCGTTCTTTGATATCACATAGGGAAGATCTCCTGTTGAATATAATGTATCTGTCTCATGGGGTATCTTCCTGAGTTGGTCAGGTGCATATCTAGCAGGTATGTGGTGGGAGGAGGGGCAATTGGGAGCTGTAGCCTGGCTCACCTTTACTGACCGGTGTAATGAGATTACCTGCTTCACACGTCATGTCCACAGAGAAAAGGGAAGGGAGGGAGGGAGAGATGAACAGGGCTGCTCCGCTCAGTTTGCTCGCATTACACCCAGGATCCAGCCCTCCGGAGAAGTGTTGCTGTATCGGGGTAAAGACGGTGGGGCAGCAGAGCGCTGATGTGCCCCTGTGAGGAGGCTGTAGGTGCCGGTGTGTGTGGCTCCTTTTCTTGTCCGAAAAGGGTTTTTATGAAGTACTTCTGGAGCCAAAACATGGTAAGACGATTTGTTTTATTTCTTGTCGTATTGTTACATGAATTACCACATGGGCGTCACGATACGCACACATACAGCCCAATTAACGTTCTCACTGCGTAATTGTCTTTTTGACCACGGTTTAGGAGCTCGTTCAGGACGCATGCATTGGCTAAATTTCCACCGTAGCATGTCGATTCCCTGCCGTGAAATGTGTAATCCAACCGAGGCGCAGTCATTCACCTCAACTCTGTCCTGATCCGTGCCGCTAATCTCTAGAGGGTGAAGTTTTCAAACAGTGACTGAGCGCATCAGCGTCCACTATGGATTATCTAAAGGTGATACCACATTAATGCTTGTGCTCGAATGTAAAATGCAGTTATTGGTTTGGCAGATCATGCAGAGGCTGACTGCGGCTTTGTTTGTATGAGAGTGATTACCCAAATCGCTTTTTTTTTTCGTGAGGAGCTCTCGATGACTGTGTCAATTCACCAGCTGCGTTTCTCGTCACTTGACTTTTATATCTCGCCTCATATCCATATCAATAAGAACATTTTTATCGAGACCACGGCTGGCATGTAGTAACTTCCCCCCCGTGAGTGTGAGCAGGATAGCGCTGCAGGAGGGAATGCATGCCCCTTCAAAAACTTCATTCACTCACTCAGCCTATTCACAGACTCACAGGAATAGAAATGTAATAAGGTTGATTTTGGTTTTGAAGTCTAATCGTTTTAGATTTTAGAAACCGTTTTGAAAGCCCAAATGACTGCAGAATATATCAATTTCTATCATTTTGAAAGTGAAAGCCCATAGCACCTGCTGATAGAACACACCACCAACTAACCTGGACACCCACAGCAAACAGTTCAATATTTCTTAATGTCTACTTTTGGTAGCTTCTTCTCTTTACTGGAAATGTAACTTTAAACTCCAAACACAGCTTTGAAACCTTTCACAAGTAAGTATTATTTTGGTACAATGGCAAAACTGGACCAAGAAAAAGCAACAGATTATTACTTTTCTTTTTTAATGAATCTGTATTGTAACAGTGCAAAATATGTCTATATTAAAAAATACATCTGAAATGCCTAAATTGTTGTTCTCAGGGTCTTTGGGAAATGAAAGAAAACAGCCCATGGCCCAATGACTACAAAAACTACATTGAGAAAAACTTGCTTGGGTTGCTGTAGCCTCATTCTTTGACAGATTTGAACATTTTCACTGGATTTCTCGCTTAGTTTGGCCAGTAAGTTAAAATTATAAAATGTATCTATAAATACCATTCTAGGAAGAAAAAAAAAAAAAGTGAGCCACAGTTGTGCTGTTGCCTTTACGGTAATTATCCACAGGTAGTTTAGATGCGGTAGTTTCGATGCTTCACAGGCTTCTTAATTAACAGGCAATGCCATGCTGATAGTTCGTAATTAGACATCTGCCCCTGCATGTTAGACAATCCACTTCAAATGGCCTCTGTACCATATGCTCAGCTAATTTGTGTGTGAGTGTGTGTGTGCGCATGCATGTTATTGTTTTTCTGTACACCATGGCATATAGCATATACTGTAACTGTTTAAAGGTGGAAGATGGGGAACCTGTTATGGTCATACAGTTTGTAATTAAACATAAGAAACATACATTGTATGTAATGTTGTTTTCAGTGGGTAGTGCCTATAGGGACTCATGGATACGGTCTTAATAGATATCAAGTTATTCATATCTCACCAAATTAGATGTGCTGTTTGAGGTAAGTTCATATTGCCCTCATAGTCACTGTAGGCAGCTAAGAGCCCTGCCTGTACAGCAGATACAAATCTAAAGGGCCCTTGATACTCAACCACCCAGAGAGTATGTAATGTGATGTCATTTTAATGAAATACCATCAGTTATGATATATGTGCTAACCTCCTGCCTACAATGCTTCAATCTAGATACAGAAGGCTGTATAAAAATATGGATGTAGTGACATCTGTTAGATTTGTGAGTGAAAGTTTTTAAACTTAGTCGGGTTCAAAACACATGAATAAGACTGTGTAATATTAAGACCCTGGACTTTCTTTTGGGCTGTTTAGTGGCCATTACAGGAACTGCATAATAAGGTACTTCCACACTTCAACTTTGGTGGTTGCTGCTTGATTGATTTGAGGTCTTTGCCTCTGCTATAAGCTTCAGGACTGGTAAAAGGCATATAACATTTTTATTGTCATGATGGAAGAGAGGAGGCTCAGGGCGGTGTTCTCTTTAAGTATTAATAAGATGAACTAAAGACATTATAAAATACTTTGGTAACTGAAGGGAACCGGAGGGGATACATTAGGCAGCGGTGAATTATCCTTAGAAGTACCGGAGAGTCTTGTTCATACCAAAGGATGGAGAGATAAGCCTACGGGTGTGGCTCATACAGGTGGAAGGCAAAATGAGACTACTTATTCTGCTGGGTGGTCTGCCTCCACTAGATGTAGCAGCTTATTTCAGATGGAGGAGCTTGTTAGGGAACTGGGTTGCTGTTATTCCACCTCAGCATATCTTTCAATATTGAAATACAATGCTCAGCAGTCCACAGTTACACAGCTGAAGAGGCACCTCATGCTCAGATCGCTTTGGGTGAGCAGTTTGCATTCACCACTTTATTACATGCACTCACACCAGGGAGATGTGTGTGCGTATGAGTGTGTGTGTGTGTGTGTGTGTGTGTGATAAAACAGTAATTAACAAGGCTGCAACACTTCCATGACTGACTAATGATCTAATCTTGTGTATTGCGTCAGCGCTTCACAGAAAATGCATTCTGGTACTGAAACAAATAAGACTGCAATAATTTTGTAACCCTTGAGCAATGAAGACAGAAAACAATCTTAGGAGTTTAAAAAATGGTCTAATTTTAGACTACAATGTGTAACATAAGCCACCGTGAGCTAAAAGTTGAGGCTGGTAATAGTCTGTAGCTTGGTCATTGTTAAAAAACCCATTAAAGACAAGTGCCAATAATGCGCCTGCAGCCTGTCTGAGCACTTAACAGCAAGGACATACTGAAGAAACTTTAAAAACAGGGCACACATACATACTTTTAGCTGTTTTAAAAAAGGTCATGTAAATTGTTTTTAGCCAACATTACTCAAACATGAGTAAATAGTATCCAGCTGCAGATGTGTTGAGCAAGCGAGTAGTTACAGCAGCAGGACAATGTATGTGGGATTAACTCAAAATAAACAGTACAATGGTGTGCCACATTTAGGTTTTTTTGGACATCATGTTACAAAAGAAAAAGCTATTGTATTTTAGGCTTTGGCTACACAGGCAATCCATTTATAGTTCGTAGTTTACTTCACTTTGATCCATTGTTCATATGAATACATCTCTTGGAGCAGCTTTATGGTTTTTTGTTTGTTTGTTTATTTTAGAATATTTTTTGCAGTTTATTTTTGGATACAATCCACAGTAGCACATTGATTTTCAATAACATTGTAGTGGCATAAAAGAACATGAAGTTCTCATCATTTCCAGTCATCATTGGAGAGGTAGCTAAGAAACGAGACTCACGTCAGAAAACTATAGTACAGACAGAAAATTTAGGGAAAGAAGTGTATATATTAATATATTGTCAACCATTTATCCCACACCTTCATCCTCCGTCCTCCGTCTCAGCACTGGTCCCCATGCCTTATTAAACACTCTTCTCTTTCCTGCAGTCTTGAAACTAAGCTTCTCCTAGTGGAGGATCTCACCCACTTCTCTCAAATAAAGGCACGGTGAGCAGCTTTAGGCGGTTACATACTGTCTGGACTCATCAAACAGTATAAAACTCCAGAATTTCAACAAAAAACAATAGATCAAGGAGGTAATTAGGTGAACGGTTACAGTTTAACACTGAAGAGCAGGTTTGGATTTGGTGTTTCAAAATGCTCGATGTGCTTCTCAGTTTCCAATTTTTGCTCTCGAGTTTCACAGTGATAAAACAGGATGAGTTACAAAAATGGGATTTCATCATGGTTTAAAGAATATTTTCCCCACAGTACATTACTATCACAACTTACTTATCATTCAGCAAATATCACTTTATTCATATGCACAATGGACACCTCAGGGTAACCATTTCAGTATTATTTGATAAGAGACTCGTGGGTAGTGATGCCTGAAATGATTTGGGCCCAAGTGCATAGTGAGAGGAAGAGGAAACAGGAGCGATTGTGAAATGCTCTTTCTTTCTTCTCACCTTCCTCCTGGTGTTTCAATTTCCAATGATGTTCTTTCATAGTTTCAGAGGAGATGCTGTGGGTGGCAAGACTGTGCTATGATTTACTACCTTCTCCCTCCCTGTTTCCATGTGGGGAAGGGCCAGTACTGCACAGCAAGAACACCATTATCAGATCAGCAGCTCCGTGTCACATATCAGAGGTAGTAAACTCTTTTTCATCTCTGCCACCTGTAGTGGAATGAAATGTGCGAATGGCAACCATTAGTACTGTGTAACAGGTTGCAATGAGCATGGAGATGAGTCCAAAGACACGGGTGTGGTGCAGGAGATTGACATGATCTGATGTCTGCACCAGGGGAGTGATGTCTATATAGCCTGAAGAAATCTATTTTAATATAGTCACACATTTCTTGAGTGATGGATCTTTACTTTCTCCCCACAGTCTCTGCCCTCTTATCACTCTTCCACACACTTAAACCTGCTACAGTTGTCTTCATTACTTTATGGATTTGTCACTGCGTGCCAATTGACTTGTTATATGTGAGAAAACCAATTAAATATTGAAATATACCATGCAATGATCTTTCTACACTCATCGCCCATCAGTATAAGCCCCATTGTGCTGTCTGTTCTTTGTTCAATCCCTCTTCACACCATTGCAATTTCAGGGTGACACAAAGGGAATGGCTCAAAACCATAACACAGCTGCACATGAGTATGGATTTCCTTCCAAAAAAAAAAGAAAAGAAAAGAAATCAGCACAAGGTGTGTTGGGAAAATAAGTCACTGTTAATAAGCTTAAAGGAGATAAAGGTATTGTACAGAAGCCAAACAATAAAGTCAACGAAGCATGGGATTTCATACTCTTTCTTAATTAACTGTAGATCACACATCACACATTGTAACTAGCTGGTCAGCATCTGTTTAGAGCTTTCTCCTTCCTCGAGAGGCGTTTAGTAGAAATACCAATGAGATGCTATGGGCTGTTTGCTGAAGAAGAAGTAGAAGAAGAAATAAATGTGCCTTGGCCTTTGACCAATTATTACTTTACTTTGTAATGAGAAGTCTATTGAAAAGGGAAAAATAAAGTTTGATTTGCTGAGCCAAAGCAATAAAAACCCAATTTGAAACGTGAATTTAGGGCGTTTGCATTATTTATTTGTTTATTGTAACTTTAGTCAGACTGGTTGAGCTCCAGCTGTGAGTTGTTGACTAGAGGGTGGCTGGCATTACATCTGTGGTGCCCGTCACCACTACAGAAGTTCCCTTGAGCCATGCTTTGAATCATGTGGTGCTTTCCAGTGGAGACAACAGTGTGTGCTTAACTTACTGAAAGTTTAACTGATGTTTCCCACTGTTGCAGTCTAGTGCATGTATAATTAACAAAATTTGACAACATTTATACACTGACAGAATTGTTTACTAAATGTTTACCCTCGTATTTAATTGCATTCTTTTAATTAGGTTTTTCAACCATATTTTACTTAATTAGATCACCCTGACTTGAATGCATGCACTAGACATTAGTTGAAGTAACACAGAAACATGCACACATGCAGCACATATGTTAACCTTTTCTTGGTATTTATTGTATGACTTTAAGAATGTGATTGGTTCAACAGAGGTCATAGAGCGTCTCCACAGACCTTAGAAACCAAATAATTATAAAACTTCTCATCATATATGTCTTGTGGAGAGCAAGGATGAGGTGTATTCATGTAACTTTCACATGCGCAAGGGAAAAAGCAAGTCAAGGACTTGATGATCTCCTACTCAGCCTCAAGCAAAGTCACATATGTGCCACATTATTAACGGCCCTAACAGATTCTTACTCTGACTCTTATGTTCAGTGTCCGGCACCATTGCTGCCCTCGACGAACAAACTTAGTTAGCTAGTTAGCTATAAATTATAATGGTTTGGCTGTCCTCTTCTAATAACAAGGTTTCTGATGCAGTCAAGTCTATCTAAATGTTTCTGTGTATATGTATTAAGGACACACAGTATATTCACCTGAATGTTACTCACAGGGCTGTGTTGGCACATAATAGACCCATTTCAATACAAATGAGTTTAGTCATTACAGTATCCTTTCAAGCATTTGTAGCAGTCAGAGGAAGTTACAGAGGTTAGTAGATACCATTGTGTGGTGGCTGATGTACTACTTGAGGCTTTTAAGGGGGAAAATGTAGGTTTTAATTTATATATCTTAGTTGAACCCATGTGGAACCTCTTTACAGACGTGAGCAATAATAAGAATAGTTCAGATTTCTAATCTCAGGGGCTACAAATCCATACAGCAAAATGCACTTGTAAGATATAGATTTTTGAAATGGATTGAGTTATTGTTCTGACCTTGGATGACCAGATAGAGATTTTCCTCAGTTTGCTGCGGTCTACATTGCAGGCAAACGGCAGGTGTACTATATACAGTATACATACAAGTGAGCAGAACATTTTACAGTTGAAAACTAATCTTTTCTCTGATGGACAAACTATGTAATTGTGTTTTAAGTTACCCTAGTTTCTGTACTACAGTTTGTTGTCCTTTCTTGGCTTACATATACACTGATACGGATATACTAATATCAACCAGTACATTGGCCTGGCTTATTTGTGGCTTGGAACAAGGAACAACATGACTATTTTTCATCTTTTTTTCTTTTTTTTTTTGACAATATTGATTTTAATCCACAAAATGACCACATGCTTTATAATTCTCAACACTCATTTTTTGGATTTTCTTTTTCTGTGGGGGCATTAGTCATTCTATTGTGTGTTTGGGATTTGGAGACAAACCCTGTGACACTCACAGCCATGCTGTGATTAGCAGGGGTAAAAGTCACCCACTGGGGTGAAAGATTTAGAAAAGTCAAAAACGGTCTTTCATCTACCATGAGCTGCATGTGTTTAAGACCATGTGGCTAAGTGGGTCCTATTGTGCAGAGCAGTGCGCCTTGTGACATGGATAGGGCATTGTTGATGCTAAGCAGACAGCGCAGAGTGGCCATGACACCCACATGGACTGAGCTCAGCGAGGGTTTAGAGATTTAGAATGTGGTCATGAGATGACTAAGGCAGAGGGATTAGAACCTCTGAGATCTGTGCCTCACTCGCTCTGAATTAGAGAAAATGAGAGGTTTAGTGGACCACCGGGCTCTGTTGACATTAGATGCAGCTGAATACATTATCCACTTTACTGCACTGCGTGTAGGTTTACTTTTCAGCTTCCTATTACGGGTTATACAACAGAATGAAACATGAAAGAATGAAAATCACAGAGATACTGTGGTGTAAAATGATAGCCTTCTTTTGTAAATATTGTAATAATGGATGTGCTGAGTAATTTGTGCTCTTTGTGTTTGTTTTATTCTGAGACAAAAATATGAACATTTTCTTGACTTTAGCAGAAAATGGTGGTGCACCTCACTGCTGTTCATCCAGACTTTCTCTTCAGCTGCTGACACGAGATAATATGGCAGCATAAAAACCAACAACCCATTACTGCTCATCATATGTTGTCTTGCTTAACTTCATAATATCTAATAGCCTGTATCAGAATGTGCAATAATATGATTGTTGTCCATTTCTGATTGTAGCTTTAACTTAAACCTTTAGCTGTATTCTGCGTTGTTAAAACAAAGTAGTGTAGACTCAACTACTTTTCCTAACTGGCCAGAACTTTACCAGGTGATACCTACTTGTTGCTTTGGCTGTAATTCCACAGGCCCTGGTATACCCAGCTGTTCAAACCAAGCAGAAAATGCATGCGTTTTTACTGCCTCCACACAACGAAGGATAACCGACCCACGCTATTGTGGCAGCACAGCCAATCAAGGCCATGTTTTCTCCTTCAAACCTCTTGTCTAGAACAATACGTACATGGCTGTTCTACAATAATGACCAGAGGGAGATTGCAGCTTTTAAAAAGTCTCTGTGTTTAGTTCTTAGTACTTCTGTAGCTTCTAACTGAATCTCTGTGATGAGGAGATCATTTTCACTCCTACATTGCTGTGCATCTATGTGCTACTTCACATTAAAAGCTTTTAACTGGCAAATCAGTGGGAGGCTGAGGAAGCAGGAGGAAGTGCATTGAGTTAGCAAAGCTTTGACGCTATATTTGATGCTTTATCAGTAAAATGCTCTACACAACAAGCCGGACAGACGAAAAGCCAGAGTGAGATGGTTAGAGGCTAACCATAATACATTACCTTCTGATGTATCCTTGGCTACTGTTCATCATCATCACATTTGAACTGATTTATAAGTGTGTCATCATTACCATTAATCTAGACCTAGGATGGGAGGCAGATATGCAACAGTCAGGACAAACACTGGAGTCCTCATTTCCTCTTTCCTCTTGGTTCTTCTGGTTTGAACAAGGATATTTTTGTCTGGGAAAGTACATTGCATAAACAGGTGCACAGGGTTTATCATGCTCAAACCATCCTAGCCCATCACAATAATCATGAGAGCACTTGAGGCCTACATTAAATCTTTCATTTGCTGCTAGAAGCACTACAAGAGCACATAATGGTGTTTATACATTTTCCCATTAGAGGTCAGTTTTTCCAGCTGAAATACTGAGGCCAAACATCCAAACCTTTATGTCTGTGTTTAGCATCAACGCCAGTCAGCTCAGCATGCTTCCCCCATAGGTAATCTAATAAAATATACCTCATAGCAGAGTTGGGATGGGAAAAAAAAGTTACATAATTAGGGAAACCGAATGAACACCACCACATAATAGCTTTTCATTTCTGTGTCAAGTGCACATTGAGATCACTGCTCCCACTGCCACCCCCATGCATACAATGAGCACTCAGTTAGGAATCACTCATGTCATAATAGCAGTTACATCATCCTCCAGAGGGAAGCACCTGCAGTGTTTGTGATTAAAGACAAACAAATAAATCAAATTTTAGAGCAATCCAACAAGGGTTTATTACAACCCATTACCAA
Organism: Argyrosomus regius; assembly: GCA_946959425.1. Lineage (NCBI taxonomy): Eukaryota > Metazoa > Chordata > Actinopteri > Sciaenidae > Argyrosomus > Argyrosomus regius. The sequence continues at coordinate 11,795,510 of OX336894.1, read as the reverse complement.
AACCGCAAATGCAAATGCTATTGGTATTGATAACGTGAATACTGATTCCTTTTTTGCTTCAAGAAGATATTTATGCACACACTGTGGTCTGGTTTAATATATTCACTCAGCTTAAACACTGTAATGACCAACTGTGATGCAGTATTTAAGACGATAAATTGACATTTGTGTATTTGTATGAGGATTCAATGTGGGCTCCATAAGTTGTCTACACAACCAATTAAGCTTGATTGGTTGTGGAACTTAACACTTTGTATTTATAGCTCTGGTGTTTAAATTAAGTGCTCTGGATTCACATGTTAACTGTCTAACCAATCTCAGGTGTTTGCTTTGATGACACTGTGATTATCTGGTCTTGGCCTATAAAATGGGTTGCTGCAAGGAAGTGTTTTCACTTCATCCCTTAAATGTATATTGTGTCAACACTTATTTGATTTGACTGCTTTCTGCTGTGGCTTTATTATTTTATCGTTATTTAATGAAACAAACAAAAAAAAAAACTTTTTTTTCCTCCTAAAAATGGATGAATAATTGTGGTAATTACAGCAAGAACTGTGCAACCCTGTGTGATATGTTATTATGTTGATGAATAGTCTACTACTGTAGTTCTCCCTCAGTTTCTGTTTGTTTTCCTATCTGCCCTCTTGAAGTAATAAGTTAAAACGTAAATTGTCAGTAAACAGCATTTTGAGAACGCCTTGTTTCCTTCATTTGTCATACTGTAATGAAAGATCAGAGCTGGCTATAATGCAGGGAGTGATCATTCACAAGCTCACTAATTTGATATCTGTTAGGGAGAAAATTGAATGGGGGAGGCAAAGTTAATTTTGTCAAAAGACTATTGATTAAAGGTGGACCTTCTTTTGTTCCATAAGATAAACTACTAAGGATTCACTCTTTTGTAGAGAGTAAAACTGAAATTTGGTGTTTACCTTTTAATAGGTTTGTATCGTGGCATGGAAAATGGAAAAACTAATGAGGTATAAAAGCCATTTTTCATTTCACTGTGACTTCAGAGCAAATTAAAAAGCTGTTTCTTAAATGAGCGCTTCATTTAAAAAAACTAAATTCATGGTTCAAACGTCACTGACCAGCTGGATTAGTGATGATATGTGCAGTTTAATGATTTTGTGTCCAGTTTAAACAATTAGTTCTAATAGTAAACTATAAGGTTGCTTTGTATAGCTGCAGTTGCAGTGGAGTGTGAAGTGAGTGTTTGGCCCAGCAGTGCAGAGTGCATGAGTTTCAGTGTCCTCTCACAAGTCTTCTTGTCTCAGTGATCAAATACCTTACAGTAATCAGTTAATGAATTGTCCTGAACCTGTGTAGGTGGGCTGTACGGATAAACACATAGGAGAGAGATAAGGCTTTAGCACCAGCTGCACGCCTGGATGTTTAGCCTGATCTCTTACTGTTTGTTATTTGAATGCTATCTCTAGCTTGGTGTAAGGCATGCACAGGTCAGTCTGTTAGCCAAGGCTAATCACCCCCGTCATTAGAGCCTCTTGCTACCACTGATTACATCTCACAGTAGGTAATGAATAACTCTGCACTGGTCTAGGATTCCTCTTTGTTTGTTTTGTTTGCTTTTTGTGGATTTCGTGCATATGCATTCATGTGTGCATCTGTGTGTGACCATGCGCAAAGAAGTTTGTTTACATTCCCTAGTTTTGAGTTACACACTAGACTAGAATTGAGATGTTGGTGTTACCTTACTGTGACCGGTATATTACATGCTTGATTTTGAGGCTGTTTCCAAGGTGAGATCAACTTGCAGTTCCAGGTAAGACATTACATACCTTTGACGTAACCTGTTGTGACTTTTTGATCATTTACGGTAATGAGCGATGCACTATGTGGCTCTATTCTGAGACCACAGCTCCTCATTTCAGATGATACTGATACTTTTTAGTGTTTAGATGCTCAGTTTTTCACTAATCCAAGGACTGATGGTTTGATACCCAGCTCCCAATGGTTTAGGCAAGCATGCTAGCTCACTGTCAGCAGTGTGTGTGTTTGTGTCTGTGTGAATGTTTGAATGGAAGGCAAATTGTAAAGCACTATACTGTATAATATAATATACTGCACACGTTTACCTTTTATCTAAACTGAAGCCCCAATCATACAGAAGCAGTAAAAAAGGTTGCTGTACAGTCATTTACTGGCAGCAGGTAAAAGTGTTGACAATATTTGTATGTTCACATGTTCCCAAGCACAGAGCAAGACAGGCAGAGAATAAAAAGTGCCCTACAAACTGAAGCTTGAAGTAAGATGAGTTGTTGACCCTCCTGGTTCCAACTAGAAATGTTTCGCTGCAGGTGTGTTTAGTTTGTTTTATTAATTTTTCCCCCTCTTGGTTGGTCCATTTATACATTCAAGGTGTTTTAAATCAATGATTCCTCCCAACATTAACAATGATACTGAAGACTGCTGTGTATCTGATTCATTCCTCCAGCCCATTTCATCTGTGTGATGACAATGTTGGCATTTACAATGGATTCTTTAATCCTGATATGATTCACCCAATTTAATACAATATCAATCACATGGTCATCGTCTGCAAAAACTATATACGAAAACTATTATAAGCACTATCCCTTTTAAATGTGGAAACAACAAGAATTCATTAAGGAAAGCTTTAAAGTATTTTAAAAAAACAAAAAAACATTTCAAGCATGTCTATTTGGAGCCTCATCAATCAATTTTTAAGTAAAAAAGATTGGGATCCTAAGGAGGGATGGTACTCCTCTCTTGGTACTCTAAGGCTGATGAATTTTGGTAAATATTGGCTTCTCTCTGGAATCAAAGATAAAAGACTCTGATGAGGATCCATGTAGCTTAATTAATGAGGTAATTTTCTTCACTCTGCAGTTTGAAGCAACCCAATGTTAAAGAAGTGTGTGGTAGAGTTATAAATCTACATTTTCAGCCAAAGAACATGATGGTATCAGAAAAAGTTTCATTAAGGAAATTATTGATTATATCACAGATCATCTTAGTTTATCTTTTCGATTTGTTTTTATCCTGCTTGAATTTAAAATTACCAGAGTTATACCTCTATACTCAGGTTTATCAATATGTATCAATAATTTTGGCATTTATCATCCAATATCCTGTTAAAGATTCTGGAGAAACATGTTTATATAAGAATCTCAAATCATCTTCCTTTACCATTTACCATTAATATAGTTTTAAAAGGAACTATTCAACTGAACTAGTACTGTTGCAGCTTGTAAACAATACAGTATTTCTTTAGCCTTTAGGTGATAAGAAATGTGTGCTTGGAGTCTTTCAGAATTAACCAAAGTATTTGATACTGTTACTCAAGCCTCTATATCTAAGAAATAAGAAAATACTTTGTGGGGTACCCCAAGGTTCCATCCTTGTCCCTTCATTATTTTTAAAAAACATTAATGACTTGACTATGATATGTAAAAATCCATCCATCTATCCATTACCTCTTATCCTCATCAGGGTCACGTAGGTGGGGCTGTAGCCTATCCCAGCTGACTGGCGATAGGCGGGGTACACCCTAGACAAGTCGCCAGCTCATTACAGGGCAATATGTAAAGATCTTCTCCCTATGTTATGTGCAGATGACACCAATTGTATAGCCTCACACGATGAACTTTAAGGCAGTAATGGAGTGTGTAAATCAGGAAAGGTCTGCTGCTTCCAACTGGTTTCAGCTGAGTAAGCTTACTATTAATATAATTAAACACTAAAAAAAAAACAAAAAAACAAATCCTACTCTTTAGAAAAGTGCGTTCTTTGATCTATCCTTCAGCTCATCTAACTATGTATTATAGTCTAATTTTCCTTATCAGCTACAACTATATTGTTTGGGCTGCTACACATCCATCATATCTTGCCAAATTACTTGTAATTCAGAAGAAGGTTTTGAAAATGACTTCCCATTCTAAAAGATTGTGTGCTGTGTGTTTAACTTTGAGTATTGTCATTTTTCAAATTTTAATTTAGCTAAAATAGGGAAAGACTCCTTTATGTATGTATTTTGTTTTATTATTGTTCAAATAAACTAAACTAAACAGAACTAAAGTCATAACTACTGCATTTTCTAACCTTCCTGTGACCGTGATAAGGATAACCGCTTATTAAAAATGAATGGATGGATTTTCTAATATTTCCATCTGCTGTATCAGTCCTGCATTTGTCAAGCTTAATGTCTGTCAAAGCTTTCTTGGATGATACTTTATGAGACATAGGGTATGACTGAATGGGTCACATCATATATTACAACAACACATATAACATAAGCATATTTACAGAAAATTAAACACTGTCTATTGTAGAAAGAAATTCTTCTTTCCAGGATGTCTGGAATTAACAATAACATTTCTGCTATAGTGCCAATCCAGTCAGTCTGGACGGCTGAGGGTTGTTGTGTGGCTTTGGATAATTTTTTTCCCCCTTGAGCTGTCTGTATTTTCCTAATGAATGCATTTTTGGTAATGGGAGAATTATGTGAGAAGTTCGACATGGGTAGACACTGGGTGAAGTTAGTGGAAGCTGGGAGTCTCTTGGGAATTCCAGGAGGGCTGACAAGTGTGGTGACAAGACTTATTTTTACATAAAATGTTACTTAGCAAGCTGACATTAATCGTTAATTTGCCATGTTAGCAGTTCCCAGCTGGAGCCAGAATGCAAAATCAGGACCATTGCAGGGCTAATGCACGAATGTATGCATTAACATTCACTTTCACACATACAATGGGAAGTTTAGTTATGGTTTCACCTGAGCTGCAGATCCCTTGCTGTTTGAAGAAGGCAGCCAGAGGGAATCTAACGGTAAAACATGCAAACTACACAGGATGAGTCTTGTTTTGTGGGAATAGAACATTGAGCCAATGCCAATCAAATGCTTTTAGTCTCACCCAGTTTCTATCTGCCGTAGCACCATTCTCTTATTCATTTAACTTTTTTTGTTTGAATCCTTAATTTTTGTGTTTGCTTGTTTGGTATCAGGGACTATTAATCCATTTTTTATTTGATCAGTGTTAGCTATATAAAACACATCCATTTACAATCTATTGTTTATTGTAACTTATGTTCTACGTGTTCCTATAAAAAGGCCAATGAGTGTTGCCTGCGGGTGTTTTAAATATGAATATGACAGGACCGTCTGCTGCTATTATCATTCTAATTGGGATGTAATAAGGTTGTAAACATGGTGGTTAAACAAGCACTCCTTGTGCTGCAGTTGCACTCTGGAATTATGGGTAAAATAGCATGCACTGGTATTTAATTTATGAACTCATGTGCTGCTGGCGTCTCCCAGGTTTTATGACTTAGATCTTTGCATAATTTGTAGTGCGTTATTTTTCATTTGGTCGCTTGATCAATCAGATGACATGGCTCCATACTGTAAATAGGCATTGGGGGGGGGGCACTCAAGATGTAATCCAGTGCCTCTGTTACACTGATGAGTCTGCAATTTTCATTATCCGCACTAAAGGGAGGAGGCTGATATGAGATTGATGAGGACATCAAATCTATTGAGAAATGACTGCTTTCTCAAATTAGCATGTGAGGCACTTTGTTGCTGAATGTTCAGGGAGTTCTAAGAAATTCAATGTCACCAATAACTTTCTACATCCTGGAGCATATTATTCCTCAACTATAAATCTCAATTTAAGGCATCTTTTGGAAGAACACTGTGAGAATTGCTGTTTCAAAGAGATATAGACATTAATTTGGAAAACAATGCAAACAAAAATGTGTTGATGCAGCACAACTGTATTAAAGCCTGTGTCTGTAATGTTTTGTTTGTTTGTTTTTTTAACATATGATGATATTTTTTTATTGAGTGCAAGGATAGACAGGTGTTTTTATTTGGGTTTGCTTATATTAGTGAGATTGGGCTAAAGAAAAGAAGCACCTCTCACACCACAGCCTCTCTGAAACAATTTAAACCAAAACTGAAGATTAGAACCTTCATGAAGGTTGACTGTGCTGTTACATCTTTAATGGACACTGTTTTTAGGCTGACCCTCTCAAAAATCCTCCGCAGAAACAGAATTCACACCTCCACTTAACAGCTGGAAAACAACAGTAATGTGTCATTACTTCCCTGCTTCAGTGGTCACCATCTGAGACCCACAGTTTCTGTCTGACAGTCTGAGCTATTTTGCAGAACTGAAAAAATGTTTTTTGACATAAAACAGGCAACATATTTCACAGCGACAAAGCAACACTTTTCACGTTTCATACAGCCTCTACATGAAAGGAACATTTGGCTGCTGATTATGTAGATCTGTACAGGTAGATGTTTTAGTCAATTGGCACAAGTATTTACCTTGCACACACATTGTTGCTTCATTTTTCAGCACAAACTAGGTTTTATTTTGTCTATGGATTCAAAAAGCCCAACAGCCTTAAAAGTTTAGAAGGTATAAACATAATTACCACTTTTTTTATTCATCCTGGTGAGTCAAATACCATTTTCACACCAGAGACCACTGCCACTTTAATAACACTTGAATACTTCTTTTTATTAGTCTTGTGAAAGGTTTTGTTAACTTTTAATAAAAGAAAATAATTTCACTCCCGTTGGTATATTGATTTGATTCTGAAATTGAAAAGATTTTTTTCTGCTTGTTCAAACTGTTGCCAGCAGTAAATGACAATTAGGAAATTAGCAATTGATTTGACCAACTGATGTTCCAGTTCATCTGTTAGGTATTAATCGTGACTGTGCAATTAATTAAAAGACTCAGTCTCAATATTGCAGTTGTTATGCTTACTCATTTCTACTTGTGGGAACAATAAATTATTAATAATATTATATATATTATGGTTAGTGCTGTTGGTGACATGTTTGGCCTTAAAAAGTTAATAAAAAGTTGTGATTTCTGTTATCGAGACATCTCTGACAGTCTGTCAACACCAAAGTACACAAACAGGAAGAGGTGGAAAAAGAACTCGATGCCGGATGAGACGCGATCGAAGGAACTCAGGCAGAGGAAGAATGAGAGAGACAAGCTGCTTTTTTTTCATTGAGTGCAAAGCCCCTGCACTTAGGGGATAAAGAACTGCATCTTCACCGTCTATGTAATCCATAACTGTGATTGCTTCATTCACCTCTCCTCACCCTACCTTTAACACCAGGTGCTCTTTGGTGACCACCTCCTGCATCATAAGTTTAATCACTTTTTCCAGCTTCACCAAAGAGATATTCTGGCAGAGAGACTGTACAAACATATAGGCAAGCATTTTTATTTGGCAGAGCTACTTAACCTGGAGGGAGATGTGGCTGTATTGGGGTTAGATTATATGCATTAAGGTAGAGCAGAGTGTAATTAAACTGTTGCCTTTGTGCTGAAAATACAGATATCCACTCATGGTATGACTCATGGACCACCAGGCAAGGACTGGAGGAGTATTAGTGACATTTTTCTTTCAGCACTCTGTCTTCAGTTTCCCTGTTCATTAAGTTTGAAGGCACATCGTTGTTAGCCTATGTAAATGAGATGCAGCGTTCCCATGTCAACCAAGAGGAGATTTGGAGGAAGCTATGGGAAAAAAAAAAAAAAAAAAAAAAAACTTCCCTCTTCAGGGTGGCTGGTTGTGCAGGTCTGACTTTTCCCATGTGAAAGGGATCAAAGCCATCATACTCAGCCCTCTTAAGAAAGATAGATGTTCGAATGTGGGAAATCAAATCTGCTTCAAAAGGGAACGCCACTGGGAGCCGGCGAGATGAGAAAGCAGTGAGAGAATAGGAAACCAGTGTGAAATCACTCTTGTTGTTGCACTGTAAGAGAAAAGAACACAGCTGTCTCCTGCTGTCCACAGAGTGTTCATGCAAGATGTCTGTTGTTTGGGTTCGGTAGTGTAAAATTTGTCGGGGTGTGTGTCTGCTCAGATTCATATGAAAGCAAGTAAGTATATACATACTGTAAGATGTGTGGGATGGAGATACTGAGGGGAAAAGATAGGGGAAACTCCTGCAAATGAAGAAATGCTGAAAGTATGACTTAGAGATTTTGTCAAACATGGTTTGATATGATAGTGTTGATGCTTCTGAGCCCCCTCCTGTCCCTTTAGCATACACTATGAAAGCTGATTTTGGAGCTTATCACCTGCGCTGAGAATAAGCCTTCTGAGGAAGGTGTGACATCAAATGGTTCAGACAGAAGCTAAATAACCTTTCCTTACACTGACACCTTGTCTTCCTCAAGCTTAAATTGGGGGGCTGTGCACTGTGGGTTTGTGTGTCCGATCCATGATGATGCTCAACATACAATCTGTACGATTTCAGAGCCAGAATAGGTGTTTTTACAAGAAACTGTCTGTCAGTTTAGTTTAGACGCACATCATGACGTGTGATTTTGGTGATACAAGGTTAATTTGACAAGGATATTTGTCTGTTTGTGCAATGTGATGCCGTTAAATTCCACCTGAAAATCCATTTCTAATTGCGCGTGTGAAATATTCACTCCATGTAGATTGAAATAGAAAGTTTTTTCAACATGAGTGTAGGCTGGGGTCAGCTTAAATTGGCTGGTGATTGATTGGTAAAAAAAGCTGAAAAGTATCCACAGAAGCTTCTCAAACATCACTTGCAGCATAATTCAACATTCTGAATATATGGAAGCATGTTTGTATTGAGTCTTTCCCCTAAAATGAAGTACATTGCGCCTGTTTCAGTCCCCATGCATGACTCGGTGAAACTTGCCAGCAGATGCGCACGTTAGCTGATTTGTTTGCTAGATATCTGAAGTCAGAACCTGTCATGTGGATGCATGTCTGTAGTGGGTAACAGAAGAGAAAGGGACGAGAAAATGAATGCTGCTCTAAATCTCTGATCTAAATCCTCCAAGCAAAAGTCAGGAAAGGTTTCACCCAAACTACATAAAACTCAAGGACATGACAACATGTAAATTAAATTGTGTCTTCCATTTAAATCTGCATGTTTGCTGCATTTTGGAAAATTCAGTTGACTTTGGAGTAATCCAGAAGTAACTGTGTTCATTCGGATTGATTCAGATAATCCAGTGGATTATATTATTTACTATAAACAAAATCGGATAAATGTGTTCTCCAAAAATATTGATCTAATGATACTGCTGTGTGTTTGTGTTTGTGTGTGGGTGTGTGGGTGTGTTGGTCACAGCTGGGCATGGGTGTGCGCTGGAGGGCTCGCTGAGACATGAATGAAAAATCCTCTCTCCCATGTTTTTGTCCAGGTGGGCAGGCAATAAGGCTTGACAGAAGATGCGACGGGGGTGGTGGCTCGTCAGATGGCTGGGGACAGGAATGGCAATCCTCTCTTTGCTCACCCACAGCTGGGGCCAGGACACAGAAGGTATGAACAGCCAGCACAGAGGCGAATGCCCTCAGGCCTCCCCTTCCTCAGTTAACTGTTGCTGCATTGCCAAGAGGAAACTTGTAATGTGGAAAAGGCAATGTTTCTTTTCACTGTTGGAAGACCAGCATGGTGGAAAAGCCTTTGTACAACAGCATAATACTCTTTTTAGTGATAAATGATGTGCCAAACAGAGGTGTGGACCGCTTGAACAGTTTTACAAACTCTTGTTAAATGGGCCAGAGGTAAAACTCAGTCTAAAATATTTGAAAATGATTTTCTAGCTCAAAGGTCTTTATTTGTAAAGTATATTTATACATTTTTGTTTTTATTCCGACGACATAGTGTTGGTCTCTAAAGAGAGTTTCCATCGCTACAGGATTGTAACATCCCACTCACTCAACTCTATCAGTCTGTTATTGCAAATAATGCAGTGTTGGGTTTATTAATAAGTAAAGAAGATTGTTTTCCATCACAGTGCCTTCTGTAATAGAAATTATAGATTCAGTCAGTCGGTAGAACTTTAATGAAAGTTCAAGGAAGGTTTGATTACACTGAAGTGGAGGAGGACCCCCAACATTGTGCATGATGTTTCAGTGCAAATATCTTTGCTTTCACAGTGTCCCTTTCAAACTTACATGTTTTGCGAAAGACATTATTTAAAAAGAGGGCATAAATCCAGCTTCCTCCTATACACTTCACTGCTCATGTTAAGAGGATTCTCCTTGTAGTTTCATGTTTAAGTTTCCACATTACTGAGGGAATCTTAGCGTTTATAGTCTCAACTCACTGACTTTGTAGCAGATGCCAGTTAAGTGAATTTCAGCTCTGTAAGATTGGCAGGTCTTTAAAGATAGCGCTGAGGGGAAGCTGCACATGCACAGAGAAGTGCTTCAATTCCCCTCAGTGTGGCAATATTAAGCATAATTCAGATCACTTTTAAAATCCCAATATCGTTTCTTCTTCTTCTTTACTTTTCATCCCTCTCTGGCTTACCAGCCTTCCTTGACAAGCTCACTAATGTGAAAGCATTTTTAGATAAGGGTATAATCTCTGCTTATTGTCATTTAAATTAAGATTTTATTTTGAGAGGTTTGCTTCATTGGTTTGTGTGATATCATTTTAGTAGTGAAATGACTTGCTTTATGACTGACTGCGCCTTTGAAGGTGAATGAGTGCCTTGTGGGTTCCCTTTTGGATGAAAAAAGGCTCTGACCACATTAATAATGTTGTTGTGTGGAGTGAGGAAACCATTGACCCAAAACATAACAGCTGTGGAACTCAAGTACAACCCTATGGAATATGGGTTTGTGGGTAATTTCTCACACTAAGATACTATTATTTATTTTAAAAGTCTATTTATCACAGCTTCATGTGGTGTTACTTGACACAAAGGACAGTGATCCTTATTAATTAGGTTCACTGATCTTGAGGTAAAATTTTGTGTTGCAGTACCGGACTTTTTGAAGGTCTCTGTCTCAATTTCAGAATTGACTGTGCTTTTACTCTGAAGAGAACTCTGGACTTTAATCTTCTGGTCTTGGTCAAGGTGATCTTGACTGCAGCAAGTGTAGTTGTTGCCGTGGGAAATTAAAGGGGAGCATGATACATGCATAGATACTACATTGCTTGCTGCTGTTCATTGGAGCAGTGCACCGACATGACAGCCATATTGGTACAGGGAAGCCACAACACCTAATGCATGTATGTCTATCAGGGTAGGAGGTCTATCCATCTACAATTTTCAAACGATTTTCAAGCAGTTTAGTTTGTTACAAATGCCAGACATGCATTTATGATACAAGGTTAAATGAAAATACCACATAGTAACAATCATAGTCATGGCACTACCTCTGTAATGTAATATTTCAATTGAATTTACTCTGCATAATTAGTTTATAAGTATATTCTTAATTCATAAAAACCGCCATAATTACAACAAACACTCATGTTAAATGATTAAGTCAATTTCTGGCAGGCTTCACAGTTCTGTTTTTAATTATTTGTAGTCAAATATTAACATTTTGCTAATTTACATTTTCAGTTACCAATTATGAATAAAATATGATACAGTTTTTTTGCAGACCAGTTTTATAGTTTTATACAACTGAAAATAGAAAACACCAGGTGTCTGTTATGCAGATGAAGGAACAAATTGTCTCCTTTCTTGTTTCTTAGTGTTTGAATTAAAACCTGTCTCTTTTTTTTAAATTATGTTTCTATACTTCTGATTTGCTTTGCCAGTTATGTTTCTAAGTTCAAATCTAATTGATGCTAGAATTATATTCCCAGATAATGTTTTGTCTTGTGCACAGTAGGAACAGATACATTTATGTACTGCACACTAGTTGTAGGAAGGAGGTCAGTGTGTTTAAAGCGCAAAATTGTGATACCAGAGACTGAGATTCCCATCCTGGTGGTTTGGTTCAGGCAACAAATGCACTTTGGGTAAGAGTAAACATGTGTCTTGTGATTCAAGTCACTGTTTTCAGTACTAAACCGACACCATGGTCTTTCCCTAACCTTTAATTTAAAGTGTTGTGGGTGCCTAAGTCCAAAATCTTTTTTGTTTTTTTCTGTGCTTATTGGTTGTAACAGCCCTAGGGCTGACTAATGCAACAGTATACAAAATTATAAGCACATAGAAGCCTGATCAGCCCACCTCTCCCTCCCATTACCATTTAGTTGCCATGAGCAGAAATTGTAGGAACAAAAAAGTTACAATGCGAGCTTGGTAAACACATTAATGAACAACAGTTCCTCGTTGTGTATAGACAATATAATCCAGGAAGCATTACGTTTCATACAAAATGTGTTGTATTATAATTTCAGGGTTGTTACATCATTTTGGCTTTTTAACTTCAGACTGTCAAAACAGCTTTCTCATTTGGCTAAATATGTGTGCCCAAATGATGCAAATGCTGGAAGGATACAACTTTAAAAGTAACTTTGTTACTGGAAAGAGCACAATGCTTTTTTAAATAATGCTACATTTACTATCTGCTCCATGGAAGATCATTGATCTATACTCTTACTGATGTGATCAAAAACTCTCCTGACATTGTCCTGTGACCGTGTCATAAAGAGGGAGAAGGGGGGATTCATCATGCTGCTTATAGATGAGGCTGCAGCCTGTAATTTGACTGGTCGCAGACAGAAATAATTACGAGGGGGGGTGGGGAGAAGCTTAGAATTAGAGAAAGTTACGCTGCGTGCAAATGAGCTCTGATTGGATCAGGGTCCACCAGCAAATGACCCACAGTGTCATAGTTGTAATGAGGGAGCAGAGGGTGAAAGTGAGTAGATCAGAGTTGTTGTGGTTTGAAGGGTGAGTGCAAATGTGGACGCTGTTGTTGCCTCCCTACGCTGTTCGGTGTCACCCACGGATGAACGTGGTTTGAGGAGGGATTTTCACCTCCCTGAACACCACATCCCTCATCGTCCCACTCATAAATCTCCCTGTTCTGCCCACCTCAAGGCGCCCTTGGCTTTTGGCTCTGTCAACTTGTTTGTTGTCTGTCTATCAAATGAAAACAGCAACTGGAAATGTTTAGATGGCATTGAGCTGTGGAGTGATGCGAACGGTAATTTCCAGTGGGCATCAGAGTGTCTTTCAAGTATTTATTAAATTAACAGGGACACATAATGAATCTCAGGCCTTTAATTAATGTAAATGTTGACACTGTGACAAATGTTAGGATTTTCTCCCTTTAACTGAAAAAAGTGTCAAGTTATTTAATTATTGTAAATCCTCATGCAAGGTTCTCGTTAAATACAGTTTATTAAAGCCAAAAGCATATTTATGTATACCACTGTGTCCATTTCCAGAAATGACTAAAAGCCCATTCACTATTCAAAAGAACATATTATTTTTAAGCTAGGAATAAATGGCAGATTAGCCTCAACATAATAGGGGGCAGCCATTAAAAAAAAATCAAGGACTCTTCTCTTTCTCTCTCTGTTTTTGTCTTCCACTTCTCCACCCACATTCGCTCAACAGTCTATCCCTTAATTCCTTTCCTTTAACACGTTAGCTGCTTTCATTTTTCATTAATAATCCCCTCTCCAATGTGCCATTTCTTACCTCGCATCATCTGACTCCACTGTACTGTAGACACAGATAGTCTCTCTCAACAGAGATTCATTTTTGAGTGCACCAAACCCTGCAGCATACATGTTCGTCCATCGATCCCTGCGTGAGTGGAGACGAGTAGCTGAGTTGTTTAACAAATGTTAATGAAAGGACAAACCTCCATTCAGAACTGAGTGGACAGATGCACATTGTCCATATCTATAAATCCCTACATTGCTAAATCCAGATGTCAGACAAATATATGTACACACGGGAACACACAAACATGCTCAGCTGTGTTTGTGTGAGGATTAGTTGATATGCCTGTGGACACTTCTGACATGTGACAGATCAGCCTACCTCTCTCACACTATTGCACTCTCTCTGCCTGTCTCCCTCTCTTCCCATCTGCATATCCATTCTGACCCGCAATTGTTTGTCTATTTTTGGGATTGTCTGATTAGAGGCCAGATGTGCAGACTGTGTTTGGCTGCATCAGAAGCCTGTGGAGTCGGGGAGTAGCAGAGTGATGGGGGGTGGGTGGTTAATCTGCCCGTTGGTAGGCTGTAATCAGGCTCTTGGCAGCACAAGAAGGGTGGGGGTCACCTCTTGGTAAGACTGGGCCTCATGTTGCCTGGGGTCCATACTGCTGGAGCGCAGTACATGTGGTAGTATTTGCATGCTGAACTGTTCACTGGGGGTGTGATTACAATCTTTGCTATCCTGCCTGTGTGGTTAACCTCACAGAGAGGCAGAGATGGGCAGCAGTGATGGGGAAGACTGAAGAAGAGTACGAGGGGTTTATGCAAGGGATTACACATCAGTAAAGTAATCCCCTTCTCTCTTCCATTATCAACCTCTAATGATTTACATGATGCTGCAAGAATTCATTTCCACGTCTATCTCTGACATTCTTCATCACTTTACACTCACTACTGCTTCCGCACCCCATCCCAGCTGTTTTCTTTCAGCACTGCCTGCCTCCCAATTGCTTTCCATTTCACACCAATGTATTCTCCCCCACTTGTGACCCTTAGAAATAAGTGCATACACACAATTACAACAAGAAGCCCCACAGAGAGACCCACACTTCTAATGATGAGAGATTTGAAGAGAAAGAGATGGAGAGAGACAGAGCAGTAATTGCATTCCTATTTTTCATCTCAAGTAAAGGGATGGTGAACAGCTGAAGGTCTGCATGTAAGGGGGTCATGCTGCAAGATTTCTGCTTGTTCTCAAAACAAAACTGATGGATTCCCAAGTTTTGTATTACATTGAGTCATGTTTGAATTCTTTGATTATTAGCTGCTATAATGATCCTGACTGGTTTGTAATTGTGTCAGATCTGTTGTCTTGGAAGTGCAGTGGCATAAAATCAAAGCTGCAACAATATCTTCACCGTGGTTTTGCACATTTAGAAATGCATATTGCCTTTCAAGTGTGTAAGCAATAAGGCAGTTGCTGGCAAGAATGGGTTTAATCGTACATAAATTGGAATAAAGTCAATATTATTTTCACAAACCAAACCATTAGCTATGTGTAGTTATTCAAAATGGTTTTTATTACCTGATTTAAATCATCAGCTAAATTCGATTTCTATTTGGAAACATAGGATGTTTTTCCTTGATGGTTTCACAATGTCAATGACCTGGATATTCAGCCGAGTCAGTCAGAGTGTTTTCAAATCCACCACATGATTAACTAATGAAAAAATATATATTTATTATATTAAGTTTTCTGTTCTTCTTTGCAAGGCAGTATGCATCTAAAATATCAGCATTTGGCTCTAAAAAGGCAATTTAAAAATAATGTGTTATTTGTTTCTTACACTGTACATTTGGGTGATATTTCATGTGAATTTAATTAGTGTCATTCCTACAAGCAAAGACTTTTTGTCTAAAAATAGATGAACTATAAGGCACAGATAAAACATCTTGGAGCTGTAGCATCAGTACCTAGCATCTTGTAGCATCTTGCTCAATCACATGCATTTTCTTCAGCAAATGCATGTTGTTGTTTTTTCATATAGTCTTAATCTCTTTTTTCATTTGACAGAGCAACATGACTAATACCTATGATTATTAAATGGATTGTCTACAGTCGACAGCAGTCAGCATGTCCTCAGTTTGGAGAAGCCGACATGAATCCTGGCACAGAAGCAGAGCTATGCACTGCTGTGGACAGGCTCAGCAGGAAAACACATTTTACACACACACACACACAAAAAAAGAATATCTGTTAAATTTCACACAATATTAACAATGTTTTCACCACTTTACCTTACTATCAGACAGCCTTTTTCTTTGGCATGGTGTTCATGTTTTAAATTCGTAAGTCACATTCAAACTGGAATTGGTTCAGATTGCTGTTAAATCATCATTGTTATTTGAATGAGTTACTTTTAACATTTCCAGTGACTCAGGCTGTGATAGCTTTGGCCTATAGATAGATAGATAGATAGATAGATAGATAGATAGATAGATAGATAGATAGATAGATAGATAGATAGATAGATAGAGGTCGTCATAGCAGTCCGGTATATTTGAATACAATAAAAATACAATAGAATAAAATACTAAAGTAGAAAAAATAAAAATAAAAACACAGAATAGGACACACAAGATACATAGGTAGATATGGTGCAGTGGCAAGATGATGGTAATAGTACTGATGAAATGATGGTAATGTTATTGTTAATAACAGTATATAATAATAGTAGCAGTTACTAATAAACAACAAAAAAAGTGTTTTTTTTATGTGTTACATGGCATCTGCTTTTACATATCTACAGACAGCTGAGGGTGCCTTTTTTCTTCTGTTTTGGTAACAAAGTTATTTAAAAATGATTTATTAAAAAACAAACAAACTTGCAATTGCAATGTGTCTCTAGCTTTAGCTTTTCTGTATATAGTAACTGTTTTATGAAAGCAATACCTGTCATGACATATAACTTGCATACAAGGGAAAAATGTACATTAACCCTCTATGGTACGCATTATGATGCCAGTTAGGGAAAAAATGTTTGGAGTGTTTTTTTGTCTTAAAATAGACTAAATAAACATAATCTAAAGAAATTTTATAATTTTTGTTTTAATTTTTTGGGTTTCGTTGCCTGTAGGCAACATTGTACCATTGTGGAACAACCCATTGCACTGCCCTGCACTGCACTACCACTATACCCTTACATCCAGGGTATTGGCACCTGCCCTTTTTCTCCACCCAAACAAGCCAATGGCCAGTGTTTCAAGCATTCAATCAAAATATACAGAATAATTAATTATAATTGCATTTTACAGCACACACATTCACACCTACTGACAATTTAGAGTCACCAGTTAACCTGTTGAGTGCATGTCTTTGGACTCTGGGAGGAAGCCGGAGTACCCGGAGCAAATCAATTGCATGAAACTATCAAAAATTAAGGTTTATTCACCTATTAATGTGAATATATTTTTTTCTGGACGGAAAAGGACCAGGAAATTATGTTTTCAGACCCTTTTTGGCGCGCAAAATGGCAAAGCTGTTTCCTTTGAAAAAGTCTGCAAAAAAGGGTTTCAATATGGCCTCCTGAAAGTAATGTGACAAATTAAAGCATTGTTATTGGTTCCCTATGGTCTTCCCTCTTTTTTAAAGTATTGCATCATTCAAAGGGATGCATTGTGGAGATTTAACAGGCCAAAAATGGGTTTGTTGCCTGAGGGCAACACTGTACCGTATAGTAATAAAAGAAAGAGCTGTACATTATAATGCAATCAAATACATAACATCCAGGTGAGTGCCCTTTTTGTGTTAATAGATACACATATCTATCTATCCATAGACATTTAAAGTCCTTGAGAAATGGCTAGCGGAGTACACTTAGAGCAAGAAGGGGTGTTTACTGTATGATGTGAAATGTATTGCACAGGTTTGGCAGCCAACCCCTGTGGACAACTGGCCCCAGCCTCCTTACTATAACACAGACTCCTCATCTGTTTTGAGCTGCTGTCTCCCAATGAGCACCCATTACCTGGCAATGTGTGACACTGGACAGCTGCCCTTTGTCTGTCTCATCGTCTTTTGCCAGGCCTGACTGGACTTGTCCCAGAATGCCCCTCTGCTCCACTGGACATGGATCCATGCAAAATAAACTCTATCAATCCAACTGGGAAATTAAAACAGTGTCCCTGTTTGCTCTGTCTCCACTCATCCCTGTCCTGGGCTGCCTGCCACCCCGGGGATTAGTCATAACTCTAACCTCCAACCTTGACGTTTTTTTAAGTAGATGCTGGGCAACCAAGAGGTCAGCAGACAACCCTCCCTCAGGTGGGTCGCTGATGTTGTAGCTAAAAGAAGAGAAAGATCTTATCCAGATATTCTGTCCTTGCTGGAGGAACTTTCCATGGGCTCTAATAAACATTTCCTTATAATCCCATATTAATATGAAAAGACAAAAGCATTTATGATTGCATATGGACATACTGTACAATGTAAGGTCTTTATATGATGAGAGGAACCTTGAGTTGGCAGCGTGCCATCTGTCTAAAGAATGAGAATCTAAAGAATGAGAGATTATTTCCTACTAGGTTGCTTCTGCCCTTTCTTAAGAATATTTCTCTTTTTTCGCTTTCTCTCCTCTGACCATCTTTAATGAGTGGCTGCTCACAAGGCAAGCATGTTTCTCTGCAGTTTGTGAAATGATTTACATTTCTTCTCATATTTATAAATAAGATGGCTCAGATCCTTTGTACGTTTGGTTGTAAAGGTGTGCCAGATTGATTGAGATGGTGCAGCCTCCTGGACCATATTGCTTGTTAGGTTAGTTGTCCTTTAAAGCCCTTTTTTTCTCTCTCTTTCTCAGAGAGCAGCAGTTTGATTTATTGGTTGCTAAAAAGGTGCTTTTGCAGATGAAGCCACGGGAAAGCACAGGCTATTGAATCGAGTGGCAGGTAAAGATGCCTTTTGAAACTAAATGTCAGTGAGCAGAATTCATCTCGCCACTGCCTTGTTGCTCCAGTAATATAGCTGTCGATGAGGTGCCTTGTAAAGACTTGAATTACTCAGGAGATTGTATGACTGTCTCATTTTAAAAATATGATGAAAGAACAATGTATAAAAAAAAAAAAATGTATATATTAGTGGTGCATATGGAAGCTTTCATTTTCTGCAACCTTTTTGGTTGCTTGGCAAATTATTCCTACCACTGCATATGACCAAATGAATCTCAACACATTTTGATTCCTTGAGTCATAATCACTATTTATTTGAAAATTGAATAAAATGAGTCATTTTAAAACAGTTGCTGGTAAAGGGAAAAATATTAAATAAGCGGTTTGTTGTTTTACTTTGATCGTCTGATCGATAATGCTCAGCTCATTTCCCTTTTGTAAAATGTGATGGTTTTGCAATGAAAAAAATGTTCTACAAATTGATTAAAGCTTGCATCTCTTTTTTTCCACCTGATTCCTCTGTGAGACAAACAGTAATCCACTGTGTAATTGAAGTTTTATGGCTTCAAGTCAGCATCATGTGGTGACAATATTTCTTCAGGTTAGAGCAAATTACTGTGGTGTCAAAGTCTGAAGATTCTGATTGTTTTTGGGTTAACAGTGTCCGGATTACCTACAGTATAAATGCTGTTTGTTGCATTTGTTATGATTGCCTTCTTTTGCCAATTCGGTCCAACGTGCCAACAAACCAAAGTTAGCCTGCAATGCTCCTGCCATGTGAGATAAAAATAAGTTCAATGAAATGAATGCCTTTGAAACCCCTCTGTAATGACAAAGTATGAACATCAAACTTAGACTGGTCTTAATTAAATGGGCTTTACCTTTGTCTACTCAGTGATTTGGCTTGTAAATATGCTGAACACTCTGTGTAATCTTACAGGTGCTAAAATATTACAAATGCAAACAGCATAGAGATATCCAGTTCTGGCCAAGACTAAACTAATTTTCTTCAAATAATTGAGGAGAGACCCAGTCTCCTGCGAGCCATTTACACAGCCCAAACCCAGTTCCCAGTTCAGTCTGCTTCTTATATCTAATATTTCATTCCCAGGCAATGTTACTTACAAATGTGCACAATAATATGTACATTTAATGATATACAAGAGCCTCAAAGCAATCTACACCCCCATATTAACTTTATTGCTACTGTTTGTAACTATGCTAGTTTATCTACCAAGCAAACAGCATATTATTACACTGCTGAAATGAAAATGTACAAATACAGGTTTTAGAAAACGGTGAATCTCACTCAGATCCCCTGACATAGCAGCACCTCAACCACTTATAGGATGAAATGTAATTGGAAATTTGGCAGCTTGTATTCAATACGAGGTGACCTTACATCTTTTGATTCACTTTCATGTTGAATAAACACAATGGGTAGCTGTTGACCATAATCTATTCTTTATCTTCTTTTATTATCATGTCAGCACAATACTGTGTCTAATGTACTCACCTCAAACTGAAAAACTGTGGAATTTTTCTTACATCCACTGTCGTGTGATGTTCCACCGCTATCTATCTCTTTTGTAGTGGTATTGATTTGTATCAAGACCAAGCCCTACAGCTCTTTCCAATAAAATAATCCTCAGGTGTAAGTGCTGTTTTGATACTTAGACAATAGCTCAGGCATTCTCTAGGCCTTTTTACAGTGCACTCATCAGATTTTACCCAATAATAAATAAAATACATGAGAGGCACATACTTTCTATTCTTAAATCTGGTTAGTGTTGAAAACACACACAACTTCAAACTTGTTGAACAGACTCTTTGAGCTGTGTTACATCCTGTTCCCACTCTTCTGCTCTGTAGTGTTTTTCTGACTGGTTACCATTTTAAACATATGTGGCCCATTTCAACATGAGGTAGACTCAGCGTTCACTTGTGCAGATTGACAGGGGCAGGGCACATCTCACTGAATATTTAAACTTTCCTCTCGATCAATTTTTTCTATATTGCTCTGCATTTCAGAGATGTAAACTCAACACGATATAGCTGCTTTGTACATATTTCCATAGTATTATATTGAAAGCTTAGCTCCTCTGCAGTTTGAAACACCACCCTTCTGCTGCACCACATCATCTCAGGTTCTTTTTTCATCCTAAATCAAGGATGAAGCTTTTTTTTTGATTGGTCATGGTCCTTCAGATAGGTGGATTAATCTGTATGTAGCTTTCCAATATATGTGTAAGGTCTGCAGGTTTCATCCTACATCATTATCTTGAGTGCTGCAGGAAGGGGATTATTTTTTCTAGAATATTTTTTAATTTGAGGGAAGCTTGATGTAGAACGTCATTAGAAAATATCACCCACTGCTCAAAGGTGTAAATTGCGGTGGCAATGGCAGTGGTGAAGGAGGTTGGGCTCATTTCAATTTGGTAGTTAACATAACTGAGCAGACTTTGTGCTTTGAGTTTGTGTGGGTTTGCATTCATGTGTGTGCCTCCATTCCTTAGTGCAATATATGTTTGTGCCCTGATATTGGACTGTTAGCGCCGCAAATGGAGCCACGATTTCCTTATCTTTGCTTGGCTCTGCCTTTTGTCTTCAAAGCAGACTCTTCACATCTTTTTCTTCCACACAACTGCTACAACTACCACTTAATGCTACACGCACATGCACACCCGCACACACACATTTATGCCTAAACACACATATGCAAAACTAACAAAACAGACTGTCTGTGATCCCTTAAAAAGCTTCTCAAAATGAGCACAAGTAACTTTTATTCTGCGCACTCGCACACACACACGCACGCTCTTTCTACTTCACACAGCGTATATTCTCTCACAGCAGATTTGCATACTTATTTTGATGTTGCTTGTTGTTTATGTCTCAGATTGTGAGGTGTGACCCACTTGCTCTGTTCATTTTGTCGCTATTAAAGGAAACTCTCATCCTGCTATTTCTTCAGCAGTTGGGTACAGGTTTACTAATTGCTATGAAATCACAGAACTCTTTAAACGAACAGCGAGTAAACCTGAGGAATTAGCGGCGTAAGATGTGTTGATAATAATTCCTCAAGGATTTTAGATCAGAAAAGGTTGCGCATGCATGTCTTGTACCCAGAGAGGATTTTTCACAGCCAGTCACATATGGAACAAGATGAAGCGCTTAAAAGGATGCATATCTTGGCTCAACATAAACGCGTTATGAATGACAATTTAAATTAGAAAAAAAAAGGAGATAGAAATGATTTAAAAGTCAATGATTTGCATGAAATAGTCCATACTGTAGCCTCAGGTTTTCATTGCCATTTAATTACTAATTATTGTGTGTATCTGCACTTTGGAAACAGCCATAATTAAAGATGCAGCAACATCACATCCTAAGGTTTTTATCTCTGATTAATATGCACTTTTAAACAACCACATTAGTAAAGGCTCAGGGGAATGCATATTTAATAAGACTGTTTTGCACCTGGCAACAGGTGCAGAGTTGCACAACTAAAGTCAACAGAAGGTAGGTGTGAAACCCTATAGCGCTGCCTATTGATATAGTGTCACCGACCATGTGTCTTTTTTTTCTCTCCATCTCTGATTACATGTAATGTAAGCAGACACCGACTGACAGCAAGCTGCTTGAGATTCAATATCTTACAAGATTGAGGCAGAGCAATTTAAGAAAGAGGGACAAGCGGAGCTACTGAATAACTTGCATATGGGTTCCAGTGCTCTTTCATGCTGTTTTTCCTTTTCCCAAACACATGGTACCACTTTATTTAGTGAGGAAATGTGTTTTAGTTTTTTAAATTGATTCATACTTGTAATGCATCCCACTACCTCTCTTGTGGAATAATGTCAGCTGGCAGCTACTGGCAGCAAGAAAAGATCCGCTGGCCCTATTTGTAAAAACTGTGTGTGGTTCACTAACATAAACCATTCCTCTAGTGGAGGCTTCTATAGAGTACCGTCCCTAAAACTGCCTTCCCTTTCTCCTATTTTCTAATATCTGCTCTTTTTTATAATGATCCTTTTTCTCCTTTCCTAACATCAGAGCTGTTCCTCAACAAACTGTTTCATGCTTTTTTTTTCTTCCATGCTTCTGCTCTACTGCCCTCTGGCTCCACTAACCTCTGACCCCTTCAGACTGGCAGTATGAGGGTAAGAGGGCACACATACTTTGTCTGTTTTCCTTCTTGTTTTATTACATTCCTATCTTCTCTTTCACAGTTTCCTTCTAACCCCCTCTCTCTTCCCTGTTGAAAGACATTTAATCTTGAACTTTCCTCATATCAGCTGCAGAGCGTGTTGCCTTGCAGCACCTATTCCTCTACACTAGACACCTCCTTTCCTCCTGTCTCCTCCTCTCCACCTCTCCTGCTGCCCCATCTGGTGCTGTCTGTCAAGCTGCCATTACCTGTGTCCCATGTGCTCGTATCCATCTAGCTGCTGTGACCTCCATCTGTGAAGTTGTTCTCGTCAGTGCTCTGCTTATGATGTTGCCACATGCTTTGACCACCCTGTTTGTTTGGTGTCAGTAATGTAGCGTCCATTCCTGTTTGTGTGGTAGCAGTCATTGACACCACCTGCTATAAAAAGATGTGACAACGTGACAGCTTATGGCATGACAGAAAGACACTGAAACATTTTGAGGCTTATTTACTTGGACCAATGAAATATTTACAATGTCAGGATTTTTTTGCAATGTTCTAGTGTTGCTGTCAATATATCCAGACAATACTGTACAGCAGTCCTTATCAGTCCAAATACTATATAAGTAAACTTATAGAAGGATTAGCAGCAAAATGCTCCCCTTTTGGCCCCTTGACTAATATATTGTTATATATTGCATCATTAAAATATTAATACTGATGCATCAGTATACTGCGGGTAGCATTTTACTTCTGGAGCTGGCTGAGGTGTAGATAGTTTAATTTTTTTTATATAAAATCAGGTACTTTGGTCCAGTGGTTCCAAACCTAGGGGTTTGGCCCCAGTGGGTGACAAAATAAATCAGTGAATGGGTTCAGGAGAGGATTAATGGGGTAGAAAAGCCAAAAAGCAAAGTTCTGCTGCACAAATTATTTTTTTTCATGTAATCTTTCTCAGTGAAATATTGGAGAATTGCACCTCTTCGGGTGTAAAAACAATGATTTCACTAAACTATAGGAAAATGTCTCTCTGGTGGGCCTTTAAAACATCATAAACATCTGAAATGTGACAAGTGGCCCAAAGTATTTTATATGCTTACAGAGTGAGATGCTTTTTTGTAAATCTTGAAAAAACTATATCTGCAAAATACATATTATGAAGTATAAAGTACAGTACAGTACTCTGAAATGTAGTATTCTATAAAGTAACATAAAATGGCATCACTTAAGTAAAGTCCAAGTACCTAAAAATTGTACCTAAGTGGAGTACTAAATGTACTTAATAACGTTCCACCATTGTAGCTTCAATGTTAAATCTATTTGCCATTCTTGTATTTTATACTACACAATACTAATATACTACACTGCACACACGCAGTCATTTTCATAAGCTGCCATGAAGCACAAAATACTAATGGGATTGTAAAGTAGGTAAATAGTTTAAATAAAGCGAACAGAAAATGAGCTTCTTTTATGTTAATTTGCTTTTTCTTTTTGCATATGCAGAGTGTAAGCTGTCCCGGCCAGGCCCCCCTGCAACCATAGTGACCATTGATGAGGAGAGCCCCAACGGTATGTATCAAACAGTTGCCCACCTACGCTAAATGCTTCTGCACTCAAGTGGCATGGATTACACTGTTGGGATTGTTTCTGTATTACAGTGAATGTTGCTTTGGTAATGTGATACATATTAATACCTCCCCTGTTGGGATTGTTCAGTGTTGTAGTGTACAGTCACTCAGCTGATGGCTCTTGGAGCACCGTGGTTATAGGAGATGATTTGTCACACACATTAGATTGTCATTTCATTGGATTCTAAATTAAAAATAAATAAATTTTAGTTCTGTGTATATTTGTTCCACTTTCCCAGGATAGGTGTGTGTTTGTGTGCGTGGTTGAGTGAGTGAATACAGATGGTGTTTGGCATACAGACGTGATATGGGGCTCCGTTAATGAGTAGTCTGCTCCCAACACAGGTTGTCTTTACTGTGGTATACCTGTGCTACAGCAGCAGCCGCATGAATCACTGATGCATAGAGCAGACACGCAGCACTCGAGTGGGTCAGGTGAAACTATTCTGCTCCTCCTTTTTCTTCCTTCTTCATCATTTTCTGGCCTCTCCATCACCTGCACCCACTTCTCAGTTTCTCCCTAGTTCCTCTCTCTCTTTTCTCCTAGTGCCTCTTTTGCTTTGAGTTTTTAAGTATTTGCCATCTGCATTTTGTTGATGACTGCATGTGTTTGTGCGAATGTGTGTGAGTATATGATGGGGAGCACTGGCTGCTGCTTGGGGAGGAGCTATATGTTCATTTAGGGAATGAGAAATGCATTTCCCTAAATGGAGCAGGTGTGTATTTGTCTCACTCGGTTTTCCCTACAGTTATTAGTTCTGCAGGTTAATAGAGTTTAACGAGCAACTCTTACTGAAGATAGAATCCAGAGCTTGTTTATACAATCAGCATACTATTTCACAGATGCTCCACTCTCCTGCTAAAGTATATGTACTCTGAGCACTGCTTCGTGGGTAATTGCGTGTCTAAGAGAGAGAAATTGTCTGTGTAGGCACATGTGCATACATACACCTTATGTGCATATTTGTATCCCAAGAGTATGATTGGGTGGCTCTGTGTCAGATGGGGCAGCCATTTGTCAATGCAGTAGCCTCCAATCCAGGCTGTCATACTGTCTCACCTACTCTTTCCTCTCTGTGTGTGCGCAGCTGTGATTTGGGGCTTTGATCGATTGCCGGGGGAATGTGTGAGATGGAGGTAGCCAAGCCTGCATCCGAAAGCCTCCCTCGCCCCACATGTGCCGATGCTCTGTGTGTGAGGGATTTGCACTAATCTTCCTCATAAAGCACTCATTTACCTGGGATATGGGTCTCTTCTGGCTCTACCATCCTTTTATTTATCTCTCCTTGATGAAACGGCCCAGAGCCCGTCCTCCCATAATGGAATGTAAAACAGGCAACCCGCCGTTATTGACCAAAGCAATTATCCTTCTAAATGTGTTTCATCTTTTCTCTTCTGTCACACAGAAACCATACACACGGCACATAATAAGATTTCATATTTTTTGAGCATTTGCCTTTATATTCATTCATGCCGGTGAATGGGAGAACAAACAACATAATCACCCATCTGTCTGGCTTTGTTTGGCTGAGGTCAGAAACGATAGACAAATAAATAAATGTATAACCCTGTTTTCATCGGCTCCTCAAAAGAACAAATATAACACTAGTCAGAAGAGCCAAGAAAGTGTAGAGTTCCTTGTGGAAGAGGTGTGTTGCTCAGAAACATGATGACATTTGAAACTGTCAATACACTACATTTAACAACAGTTCATTTATTGATTTCCAGAGTGGAATCATATTTGACTCAGTTACGACAGTAGACCTTGGCATAGACATTGTGAAATAAGACAGTTTTCTTGGTTCTAGCCTTCTTTTTTTTATTTTAAGCTTGCTATTTTATTCTTGGATCTTTTCACTTTAGAGAAACAGAAAATCACGAGGGGATAGCAACCCAGTTGCTCAAATGAAGCGTAACATGTTTAATTTATCCAAGCTGCTGCTTCTGCAGACCCACTGACAGGTGCCAGACACAACACATAAAGTCTCACTCAATTGCAGAGTAGATCTGTAATGGGAAGACAAAGCATGGTTTCTATAGGCTCATCTGCTTATTCAGCCTATGAGCTAAATCCAAAAGCAGTTAATCAGATGGAAGAGGGCCTCACAGGGTATGGGCAGCTGGATATGAGGAGAGAGAGCCCTGCTTTTCTCATTGACAGAAAGCTTCCTACAACAGCAGTCAGTGTGCCCATAACTGAGAATGCCGTCTCCTAGCTTTTATCTTGTCTCCGCAAATTCGTGATTTGTATCAAGTGTTGCCTGAAGCGCGTGGGGATTCTCTCAACCCTCTGCATATTGAGCAACAGCTTATAGGAAATCAGAACCAAGTGTTGCTAAAGGGCTTTATTAAAAAGAAGTCAATGCAGTGTATCTGTCAAGGTAGATTTACTCTAACTGGTGATAAATCACTGCATCTTCTTGAGAAATGTTGATATCCACTTGAATGATGCAATCAAAGTAAAAATCCTCCATAGGCTTATGATGTAAGTATCATATCAGTCTTTATAATGCACGCTTGACCTCAAACATTACCCCCTGGGCACCCTGAATGTTCAAAACAAGTGGTTTGATGGGTAATTCAACCTACTCACAAGTGGTAGAGGAAAAACAATGCTGCAAGCTTTGGAAGGGTTCCTTTGGTTATTGCATCTTTTCTGTAGCAGAGAGAAGGGATGAAGTGTAGCCATGGGCCAATTTGTTCTGAATACATATATTTTTCATCGTTTTTCATTTGGGAATTAAATTGATTTATAACTGTTTAATGTTTTATTTTTTTCTTGCCAGTGAAGTCTATTGTAAGCACTGGCCTGGGCAATAGTCCAGCTTCAACCTAGAGCTGCTGCAGTATACTTAGACTTGCAGTAATTGTTATGATAAGCCCTTTGATTGATTGATTATAAACCTCCCATTAAGGCTGCAGTCATTGCCAGTCCTGAAAAAAAAGAAAGATGATAAAAACTTCATGTTGATACCCCAAGCTGTTAATATTAAGACCTTTTGAACAGGGCAGCACAAAATGAGGCGCAGTATTTTCTTATATGCCTCTCTCCACATTAAAGCTGTAAAGATGCTAATTCAAGTTCTGTCCCATTTTAGTTTGCATGAGCTTCACATTTGCATTGTTATATCTACAGTGATTCATGAAAAAAAAAAAAGTACTTTATTTGAATAAGATACTACTGTAAATATGATCTGAGAGTGGTACTCTCCCAACCCTTGCATCACTTTATTCCTTTTTGTTGTGACAAGTACTCAGACCAATCATTCATGTGATGGAAAGTACCTTCTTTTGGGAGGAAACGGTATTCTTGTCGCACCCCTGCCTCTTGCTCATCTCTGAACTTGCACCAAAGTCAAACACACAAAGCTCCTCTGCTAGGAAATAAAGTGACAACTCTGCTAAAGTCTTTGCGAAGAGGAACAAAGTGAGCTGCTTAAAACTTCTGCAGTGTTTCAGCTGCTATCTCTGGTCTATTGTCAACTCCCTGCTTTCATCGTCTTATTTGTATGTTGTGTTTAGAGTCTGTGCTTCTGTTTTTAGACCCGAGACAACTGGCCACAGAGCAGCCTTGACACGGCATTAAAAGATTTGACAGAGCTGAAATGATGGCAAACAGCAGAAAATATAGAGTAAATACCATGGAGTCTGTTTAAAAGGTCTCTCATCTCATCGTGGATGACTAGCTCTTATAGAGCGGTGCAGGCTTTCCTCCTGAGCAAAATATCAGGACCTGTTTTTACTAGTTTGCCTCCAGGATTTGAAGGTCTTGGAAAGTGTTAAATGTGTTAGCAGGTTTAAACAATTAATGAGATGGGCCAGTCTACGTGAGTGTTTTTCTTAGCCACCATGGACTCATTAGTTTTCTCTCCTTAAAGTTAATTTAATCCCTCACACTGTTTCTTTCCACTGAGCTTGTCATTAGTTCAATCATACTCTCTGTTGCTTCATTCCTTTACATTAACGTGAAAGTGCTCTCTCCCATGTCTGCTTCATTTTTCTTTTTTTGTCTTTATTTCTAGACACAACATCTAGCCAAATGTAGGCGCTTGAGGTAGTCTGCTCATGTGCAGTATATGATACATGATTCATTCAATGCACCTGTGGAGGAAAGAAATTAATACTGTGAGAAATTGTCTTTGAATTTGTAATGCATCTGACAGTGGATACTAAATCAGAATATAAGGTTGTGGGGCACATTTTAAGAATAAATGCACTGGCTGGAAATTAAATGTGTAGTTCAGATCTAAGGTCAGTTCTTGTAATTAAAGCTGAACTGCCTCAGACCTACCTGAGAGGTTTGTAATGTTCCCTTAGTTGCACGTTGAAGACAGGAACATTTTCCTCCAAGGTTGGCCCAACAGTGGGCTAACACACAGACACCCACAAGCATGTAGCACAAGGCCTTACTATGATGAATCTTCACACCTACATGTATTGTCCTGAATTCCACTGGTTTCAAACAATAGTAGTTGTCAACAGGGGAGCAAATTGATGTATAGAGCTTTCAGTGTAGCCCTGTACAAATAGCAAGGGCATAATGTGTAGCCCTTTTTTCCAATTGTGGTGGAAAAAGTATTGATACCTGCTTGAGGAGACCCACAAGACATCTTGCTCCATCGTTTGCCAAGCCAACTAACTATTGGTCATCTAGCCGTCTTGGCATTCAGACAAATCATTGCTTATGTTACTCACAGCATTTTTCTCCTCTTCTATTTATTGGGTACTTTGGAAACATGGGTACAAGGTAATGAGAAATTATTTTCACACTCTGCAGTACATGAGGCCTGTTTGATTTGGCACTGGCCTGTCAGTACAATATGC
Source organism: Argyrosomus regius (assembly GCA_946959425.1). Lineage (NCBI taxonomy): Eukaryota > Metazoa > Chordata > Actinopteri > Sciaenidae > Argyrosomus > Argyrosomus regius. Next base: position 11,766,577 of record OX336894.1, on the reverse strand, counting down.
CTCAAATAGAACATCCAGTTTAGGTTTCAACACACATGAGGTAGAAACTAAAGATCTGCTTACTAACTAATCTGCTCCTTCTGTTTGCGTTTGTCGACATTAGTCTAATAATGGTGGATAGGTTAGTTAGTGTTAGCTGCTCGGCTACATGGCAGGAACAGACCAAACAAATTAGAATTAGTAATCCCCACTTACTCTGTCCTAGCCCTAGCACTAAACTCTTTAATCCAAAGCGTGGGGTTTGCATTGTGTCTCAGAGCTGTGTTTTGATGATGGTCTTTTTCCATCCTCAGAATCATTGAATGTTCAAGAAAGTCATTATTTTCCATAATGATCCAGTGTATTCGGCCTTGTGAGCGAGTTGATTTTAAAAAACCTCAGTTGTAAAAACCATCTTGATATTATCACAGGTTTTGCTTTATTTTTGCTTATCAGGACTTCAGATATTTCTGTTCTGCCTAATAATTGCAACTTAACAGGAGATGAAACATCTGGGCGAGCCAGGCTGAAGCTACCCAAGTGGCCAATTTGATTTTGTGGAGCTGTGAATCTGTTACTCAGACAAAACGAGCGCTTCTGTTCCTGTGTGCACACATATCCGAGCATTTTCAAAGTGTGTGTTTGTGCTTGTTTCTGTTTCGGTGCAGTTACAATGTGTGTTTGTGTGTGTGAGTGACTGATACACAAGTGGGGACATGTTGCACTTTTTTTGTGATTCTATTCTATCTATAATTAGGGTTTGAACACGTTCTCTCTATTCCCTATACTGTGTTTCATGCACGCACACACATTCAATTCTATGATCACGTCCAGCTCTGATGATTGCTAGGTCATCAATATATAATTAGAGTGTAGCTGAAAGGCAGGGATTAGTGCACAACACCTGCTCCTTGTGGATTAGAGAGCAAAACAGGTGGGCGGGGCATGCAGTGAGTTACACTGTAACCACTTCAGTACAACAGCTAGATTTTTGTATTGTTTGTGGGCCTAACGAGCCATTTCTTTTTCAGTTTTTACATAACTTAAATGATGGTAAACTCTGTCTGAAGGTTTTTGTTAATCAGATTTAAAGTAGTCTGAAACAGCCCTGTACATTCTTATTCAATTGGCCTTAATTAGACCACTATTCGTGTTTAATGTAATTGCTTTCCTTTCAAAGTGGAGGACATATTTCAGTGTTTTGATGTGCAAATAAATACAGCAATTACAGTATTGTGGAGATAAACGGTCAGTATAATTACTCTCATACCCGTTGTAAATCACTTTGTGCTGATCACCATTATGTTATAAAACAGGCCTTTCATGTGTTATGCTGCAGTGTGTCATTATTTGCATGAACATACTTGGATTTAAATATAAAACTAAAATGCTTGCTCAGTCTCTGAGATGCAAATGATCTCCGAGTCAAATTGCTTAATCTAACTTAATGTCTTCATGCATAATCAGAGAAAATAACAAAATCTTCAGCAAAGTCACCCAAACAATGTTTCTCTCATCAGATTTTTTAAAAAAGGTGATCTAAAGAAATGCATATTTTATGAGCACTGGTCCTGGTGTGAGCACACTACCCTCACTGCATTATTCAGCTGATTTCCCCTGAATATGGTGAGATTGTCAACTTAGATTAATAGTGTCATCATAGAAGGATTTTTTTTATTCACATGTCTCTAAGGGAATCCCAGTGTTCCTCCACTGCAGCATCTCCCCTTATGTACGTGAAGAGACTATAGAGCATTTTCCACACTGTACTGTGGCACAGATGAGTGGGGAGATCACTGCAATATGTAAAGACTAACTTGTTGGCCTCTGCATGAGGCAACGCCACAATAAGATCAGTTTTGCAAATATACAAAACAGTGAAAGATTATGTCATAAAACAGATTTTTAAAGAGGAAATCTACTTTTTTATAATGTAACTCTCTTGACATTCAAAGAGTTTTTCCTCCTCCAAAACTGCAGAACCAACACTGTATTGATAGCATCGTCGGTAGAGAGAGCTGCCGGAGCTGTTCCACTGAAACAATGGTGCCAAGTTTGTGAACACCATAATAATACTTGGGGCAAATTTAATGATGCTGGCATTTTCTGGCTCATAACTGTTAACACTGAAATGAAATTGAGATTAATCAAAAACCTCTCTGGAGTCACACACATTCATTGTCAACAGAAAGGACCAAGGTTTTGCTCTGTGATTGCCACTCGTTAAATAATAAATATTGATTTGTACATTGTACAACAACTTGTGGGACTTACTGGTGGATTATTTTTCTCTGTTTTATTGAAGGAAAGTCATAATTGAATTTTCCATGGCATGAAAACAAATTCTGTATACAATAGTTTGTGTGTGGTTGCAAATATTTTCTTGTTCAGTGAAACCTACTCTTAAGGCTTATTTAGAGGCTGTCTGTATTGTTGGAATTATTTGTGTTTGTCCACTGGTAATTTGCATTCCTCTGTTAATAGATACGGAACATTCACCAATTAATATCCAGCGTATTGTAATGAGATTGTGGATTAGTTTAATCCTCACATTAGGCTGAACAGACAATAAATTGATTGGTCATTCATCATTTCATGTTTGGATCTCATATTCACAAATTTACAAGGAGAGAACAGTATGTTCTGTTCAACAAGAAAGAAAGGATATTTCGGTGATTGAACCATATAGTGCCCTCACTCTACTTTTATGTTGGACTAACAGTCATACTTGTGAAATGCTGATGGTAAATGGACTGCACTTATATAGTGCTTTTCAACGCTTGCAGAACAAAGTGCTTTACAATTTGCCTCTGATTCACACGCATAAATTGAGGTGTGTTGAAATGGTCAAGGTTTAACCCATGAACTGTGCATTCCGGCAAACTGCTCTCCCTCCTGAGCTACAGCTTCCTTAGTTCATCAGTTGTTCCTCTGCAATAATGCAACATCAAAACACCCTGTCCATTTGACCTTGAAAGTTAATGTGGAATGGCTGTAGGAGTTTGCTGACTCCTGACACCTTCTGTTACAGTTTCTTGGCTCTAGGGTCTGCCCACTACTTGGATCTAAACTAAAAAATCTCATTGGTTGTATTGCCATTACATTTGGTCCAGGCATTTACGCTCACCCGCCATGTCATTAGGTGCACCTATGCAATCTAATGTGATCCAATATAACAAGCTGGTCGTTCTATTTTACAAAGTTTATAACTTCTCCGTTTTTGTTGACACTGTCAGGAAGTTGATAATTCTCTGAACTGAACATTATTATCTTTTTATAAAAACAAAATTTCTAGCAGGGCAATATTGGGTATATAGCAGGGTGTATTGGATCACATTAGATTGTGCAAGCGTACCTAATAAAGTTGCTGGTAAGAGGGCGAACACAGGTCAAATATTTCACTTATTCAGTGAAATATTTTCACATCGATTGAATGGGTTTGCAGAAAATCCAATACAGACATTCCTGGTTCCCAGATGATGAGTCCTAATGACTTAATCGCATGACTTTTCCTCTTGTGCCACTATGATGTTGATTCTCGTGGTTTAGAGCCAAATGTCTTGCCATGAAATTTAATACAGGTATTTTTCACACCCTCAGGATAAATCTTTTTTTGTGATACACTTAGTCCAAAAGTTTATTTGACATTTCCAACAGCCTCAGCTTTACTTTGTGTTTTTACTAATTAGAAACTGTTTCTGCTAAACATCAGCATGTGGGCGTTGTCAGTGTGAGAATGTTGGTGTGCATTTAGCTCAAAGCATCACTGTGCCTACAGACTCTTATTGTTCAACAGGTTCATACTTGGAAATCTTCTTGTGAAATTGTGAAATTCTTGAAAATGTGTGTCACAAAGAAGATTTCAAAGTACGAACCTGTTGCTGGGACATTTTTAATCTACAATGCAGTTCTATGTCAAGGCTGAGTGTTTTTGAACCAGCTTCTCTTTCTTGATGTCTCAGCTTTTAGTTAGGCATATTACATAATAATCACACAGTCCCCGTAGTTAGTTACAAATGAGGCAGGAAGAAATGAAAAATCTGTCAAATACAGCAGTGAGATTGCAAGGTAGTCTCATGGATATGATGATGCCTTCTTTTAGGTGGGCATTTTATTTAAAAATAACATGTACACAATAAACCAGTTTGCTGGGAGAAATCGGGTTATGGCAGCAAATTGGAGTTTATATGCATGACATGTATCCTGGTTAGTATAAAACCCTCGTTCGGTCAGTAATGAGATTTCTCCCCCATGGTTCTTTGCCATGATTTTGAAAAATGCTGGAACACTTTAAGTGAATTTGTGCGTGTGACACCTCAGCACAAAGACTGTTTGGACAGTGGGAGGACAGGCTTGGTAGTGTGAGAGCACATTTGTCTTCCTTTTTTCACATTAAACTTGGAAAATGCCCAAGATCTCAAAGATCTCGCTGTGTGTACCAGGTTTCTCCTAATTCCTTACCCCCAATTAAGGAAACCTTGTTTATCAGTCACATTTATTTATGAACTTGTTTTACTGCAGACAACTGACAAAAATGTGTTACTTGTCAGTGAATGCAGTTTTATTTATAATGAGCTGGCATTGTTAAGAGCCTTGCATCTGTCTAACAGCGGCTGTGAAGGGACTTCAAGCTTATCAGAATGTTTTTACCTACTTCAGGTTTAGCACCAAGTTATTGCACTGAAAAATGTATTAAGTGATTGCAAAGCATTCAGGCATGTTGAGAAGCAATCCCCATTCTTAGTTTTGAATGTGGTTATTGCATACTACACTGAAGCGCTTGCAAAATGTGTCACACATAGCTATTTTTGTCCATATGGGACAACTCAGTATGATACTAACAGAATCTTTTAGATAGGATTTTCGTATTAGAGAATGATATATTCCTAAGAAAGAATATGTATGTTTGGATTATAAATGTTAGATTTCAGATGTTTTTTTTTTTTGTTGTTGTTTTTTTTCCAGCAATAAATCATTAAATGAGACCAGGAAACACTGCCTGGGTTAAATAAAGAAAATGTCATATCTAAGCCCCATGCACAGTTTGGGCTGCACTGATGAATCTTCATCACTCGCTCCCAAAACTACAGACAAGAGAGATGAGTTTGCCCCATCTCTGATGTCATATCTATATAAAGTTGTATAAAGAATTGCTTAAAAATTATGGCAATGCAGTCAGTTGCAATACCCAGGACATCTTTCAAGTTAACATTCTAGGAATGCACAAAGTCAGTCTCCCATTCATTATCAACAGCACCAGGCTGTAAATCAGAATGACATAATGAAAAACTTGGTTCTTGAAATCCGAGCTTCAAATAGATTGCATTCATGTGAGATTCAGATACTAACTGAGTCTGTTACAGACACTTCAGCATCATGAAGGCGCAGTTTATTCGTTTTTTATGACGATGCCCCAATTTTCTTATTTTCACACAGGGATATGTGGCTTCCTGCAGGATGAAGAATGTACCGTATATTAATCCTTGGCCAGTTTCACATTAACGTCAGGATTACTGTGACGCACAGTTTAAATTGGAATTTAAAAAAAACAAATCTTAACAATTACTTGTCTCCTGTTTGCTTTCACTCTTGATTTAAAATAGTACATCTGAATGGTTACGAACAGCCACGTAAATCTGCTGTCAAAGCTCTTATTTTTCTTCATACTATATTGTTCAGGGTAATGAATGATCTTTCTATTCTGGTAGCAGCTTTTTTGTTTAAAGGTTTGGACCTGTATAAAGAGCTTTGAGGGAGTAGCTGAAGGTCTTGCATTGAGTGGCATACTCATAACTGAGTACTATAAGTAAACCTGTTTAATGCATGCATGTATTAAACCTATGATGTACAATCCACTACACTGTATGGGATGTCAGTGACCTGATCAAGGACATATGCTAATCCATTACATCCTTTCCAAAAATCATAAAATGTGACTGTCATGTCCTTAATGCACAAGAACAGAGCTTTTGCCATGGTACAACGACACACAAGTAAAGGGAGCATCTAGAGACCAATTTTATCTTCTAGCATCAAATTTCAGCAGAGTTTATCTACAAAGATTGTTCCACATTGCTCCACCCAATATGAAGTGTGAGCTCAAGGTTTAGCTCTGTCAGTTCTTCTAGTTCCAGGGTAATAGACGGGCTGCAGTCTGGGTACAGACCCATATGCTGTCGTATCCGGACTCAGACCTATAACCAATAAATTATTGAGAACTATTAGATTTTGACAGGACATTCAGTGTCAGAGTCAGTGAGTGAGATACACACAGGGAGGACACGACGAGACACAGGCTGAAAAATATGTGAGTCAGAGAAAAGTAGTTTCAGATGGCACGCTCTAAAAAGAGAAAAGTTTGAGAAGATTTCCTCAAGCAAAGGTCAAGAACATTGTGTCTAACTTGTGCTGTGATTCATCGGCGTAGCCTAGTTGTATCAACATCTGTATGTAGTCAACAACAAGAACAACAAATATAAAAAGTACAATTCAATATTTCTGCAGTATGTATAGTATTTTTTTCACATTGAACTGGCATTATGAATAATAAGGTCTACTCTAATTAAATAAATAAATGTTCTGTTCTCATTACAAGTGAGAAAAAGTGCATCTTAAGATAAATTGCTTGATTTCAGAAACATGAAAAGTGTAGCTTGAGTTTCTATTTTTCTTTTTTGTTAAGTCCATTTCACATCATGATAGTCTTTCTTCAATATACAGCACTGAATTATAATGGAAGTTAGATGTAATGATGTTCTGGACTTTTGCTTCAGAAAATGTTTCTCTAACTAGTCCTCTTTGAATTTTAATTCAATACTCCTAATTAAGTAGTACAATGCTTTTAATTCTGGCAACAATGGATCGCATACCATGCTCCTACTATCTAAAGAGACAACGATTGTCATTGTTTTGGCAAAGACAACCATGTAACATGTAGCAACAACAGCCTTGTTATCTATTTGGTTTAATGTACTTTTCAGTATCATCCATATATGTTTGTGTTCTCCTTTTTTTTTTTATTTCACCCCACTGTGATGCATGACTGCAATAAGCAGCCATGTTTCTCTCTTGAAAAGACATCACTTGATTCTTATGTAAACAGCACAACCCCATCCTACAATGATTTAAAAGGAGTTGTCTACAACGTTGTGGCCCAAAAAACTAAAATCACCCCCCAAAAAACAATTATTATGAATTAATGCACTGTCAAAACTCTTTTGCTGGACCAATTTGTTTTAAGACTTACAGTCAAAAGGAATGGAATTATTATACCAAGAGAAATGAGATCACCCTGACTATGGCATATGTGGGTGACACTCTAAATTAAATAATAATGTGCCATATTTGTTAGCACATTAGATTGATTTGATTACAGTGCAGCATCTGTTACCACTGTAAAGGTTCTACTCTGATTTCCACATCCTCATTTTTGTTAAGAAATTCAAATTAGGTTTTAAAATCAAAACTGTTTTTTGATTAATTTCCAAATCTCAAAAATGTTTTGATCATTTATTTGCCCTCAACTTGAGCAGTTTATGTAAGCAGCCATTATTAAAAACAGTGTATACATAGAGTAGAACATATACCTATACCTAACATATACATAACTCATATATCAATATCTTGCCATCTTCGTGTGGCAGTTGGTGCCAGTAAATACTTGTTTCACTAAAACCAACCAGCCTGAACAACAAGTACAATTTATCACTGCAGAGAACTGGAGACACAAATCTGTGTGGGAACAGGTAGTGGTGGCTCTATTGGCAACCAGCCCAAGAGGTTCCTTTTTCCAACCTTTGGAACTTGTTCATAATTTCAAAGCAAGCCTAGATCCAGCAGAAGCGTGAGGTGCTGCTTTGGAAACTGTGCACAAATCATACTTAAGATTGTGCAACATTATGAGAAGATATAGGTGGATAATAGTGCTGGATGTACATAGTCAGAGAAATTAATGTGCTTTTGTGTGTATATGTTTATGCATTGATTATTTCTTTTGGGCTGAAAGTATCTTATCAGGGCTTAATTACTGTAATAGTCTTTTCTCCGCCTGTGTGTGAATTTTCAGAAGTTTCCAGCTAGCTCAAAATGTTACAGCTAGAAACGTGTTGGGTTTTTTTTTTTTTATCCTCTATGGCCTTCCTGAACTTTCTGTTGATACAAGCTAGAGCTCCAATCTTACAATGCTCAGAATGGTGTGGCTACATCATATCTATGTCGTATCATTCAGGTGAATACTGAGCTTTACTCTGCACTTACTTGATGCAGGTCATCTGGTTATGGTCAGAGTAAATTGAACACTTTTCCCCACCTTTTGAACATGGATTGAGCCTGATCTTAGCAATATGTTGAAAACAAGATTAAAAATGCAATATATGTGGTGGTGCCAAACGTCTTTACTTGATATAATGTTTGCATATGTGCACACAGGTGGCTATAAGATGATATTTTGTGTTTAATTGTGTATTGCACGTGCTTTTCAATAGCCATTAAAATCCATTCTAATGTGGCTCTATGAATGGTTGTCTATTGGATGGTCTTTGATCCAGACTGAAATAGCTCAACAGCTGTTGGATTAATTGCTGTCATATTTTGCGTTTGGCCCAAAGTTTCTCTACTTCCCTTAATGATGTTCAGCCTTACAGAGTCACCACCATGACAGTTGACTCTTAGCGGGTGCTCAGACCCCCCCCAAAAAAGTAAAAGAGTAAAAGACTGCAAGGAGCAGCATTGGTGGAAGTATGATGCTTCAAGTACGGCACATAAAATACAATCCACAAATGCCGGTTTGAGTAACAGATCCATGAGTATACTTTCTGATGTGACTGTTCACTGTTCACATCAGAAAGTGGCAAAAGTTGAGCCATTTTCAACTTTTTTTCTAAATGACCCTCCTGATTGCCACCCCAACCTTTTCTATTAAGAATACATGTTTGTTTGTTTTTTTATTTTTTAACATGTGAATTGTTTTAAGAACTCTCTTGGTGGTAGTGCCATTTAAACGTATTAAAGAGTAGATTTGACACCACTATGCTCTTGTGGCATCGTGATTGTTATACATAAATTTTCAGTCAGGAAATTATGTTTGTATTAGGGCTATTTTTGGGCAATCCACAGAGGCAAATTAGCTGCCTGCCAAAGTGATGGAAAGAAGTTAATAGTTTCACCCAGACTGAATTAACCCAATTCTGGAGGATGACAGGGTATTTATTTTATGCCCTGCATTAACAAAATTATGCTTAGGAACCCGTATAAGCTCAGCATGTGCATACGTATGACTCACTCAGTATGAAAAATAAGTAATAAATGAGTAACACTTTGTTTCACCAAAAAAAGATATTGCTGCCACACTATTTCCGGAAACACTTCTCAATGATCCCTGTTTACTGAATAAAACTGCAGTTTTTGTCTCTTTGACTTACGTTACTTTGGCATAAATGCATAAACAGACAGGTGTTCTTTATGCCAAATTATATCAAAAGTAACTAGAGGTTATTCAACATTTGGAGTGCTAAAATTACAGTAATTTATATTAATAATAATTAATAAATCCTTCCTCATTTGGGGGTGGCTGTAATACACATATTTTACTTTTGGCAATGTACGCTGCTCAGTGGGTCCCTTGACAGCTGGTGCACATGTTTGTACTGTATGTGTTTATGACAGTCTGTGCCTGAGTCAGTATGTGGGCACAGCAATCACACATGACAAGTGGAAAGTAAACTTAAATAGCATCTCAGAGAACATTTTGTGTGTTAGCATGTACATAAACTTTTAGATAAAGTGAAACACTTATGAGGGTTTTTTTCTGAGACAAATTTGACAGCATTTTAAGCCTGCTCTTAGTTATATTTTCTATAATTGCTGCTTGACCACCACTCACTGCAAGTATACAGACATGGTTTTAAAATATCTCAGATGTAGATCATCCTCCTCTCCCTCTTAGTCATTCCAAACACCTTTGCACAGGAGCCCCCACAGTCATGACTGTTGACTGTACAGGGAAAAAGTGTATACATTACAATCATTCATCATCCTATCTTCAATCATTTTATCTGGATGTCAGATGTTAGATGTTATGCATATATTACACACATACACACATCTAAAAAACACTTCACACATACTAAAAGGAGGTCGACAAAGCAGAAGATATGGGAAAAATAATCTACACATAATTTTCTGCTCCCTTTATAACCTTAATTGCTCCATTTATTTTCCATATATACATATCTTCTCATATGAATGCTGATATTATAAGACTCTCAACAGTCACCCAAATGCATTTGCCTAAAAGTGTTGCTTGAGCCAATGCCTGTATAAATTTAAGGTTGTTAGTGGAAATGGTTTTTGACTCTAAAATTGTACATTAAGAAGAAGCTTATCCGAGATCAAGTGTTCTCATTGCAGCCTAGGCACCTGAATTACAAAGGCTGATCTTGTTTGGTCTTTAGACTTCTGAACAGGATCTCAGCTAACAAGCTGGCACATATGGAGGCCCCACTGTGCTTTTAAAAGTAATCAGTGAGATCTTAAAATCACTTCTAAAACCAGTGAAGTGATGCCAGGATATGGGTAATATGCTCTCATTTTCGTGCCAGAAAGATAATTTTACCATTACCAGAAGAAGGCAAATTGCAATAATCCAGACGGGACATCATGGAGACACAAATAGCTGTCTATTGATTTGGTTAGGGGAGGAATGCCTAATCTTTTGAATTTTCCTAAATGAAGGAGAGCGACATTAGACAACTGATTGTCAGTTCATTCATACTGAGTTTGCTCCACAGCATTTCTCCTGTGGTAAGTAACAGCCAGATAGAAGACTGCAGTGGTTTGAAGTGGGGGGTTAGGTTATCTTGTCCAGTTATGAAGATCTCAAGATCTTTTGGCATTGAACAGCAGCAGTAATGTATGTCCTACAGACAGCTGGGGCCACAGCACATTTGTGCTTGATCATTGCCCAAGTAAATCTGTGTCATCCACATAAACTTGGAAAAAGATACTATGAGAATGAATGAGATTTTAAAAATGCTGTGCGAAAATATGGAATAAAAATAGGGGCCCCTGCAAAGATATTCTGAAATGACCTGTACAATTATTCTGGCCTACTCTAAAAGTTTTGTTTTTGAGAGTTGAGACTTAAACGGTAAAGCGCTGTGTCTGTAATGGCCATCAAGTGTTAGTTTTGCAAAGCAATATACCAATATACATTGGCTGATAACGAGGATCATCCATTGCCTTTAGGAAGGCACTGTGATAAGTTAAAAAACAGACTGAAAACTTTTCAGACATACAATATATAGTTCCCATTCATAAGCCAACATTTGATCTGTTGAACAGTTTCCAACAGAACTTTTACCTGCAAAAAAGATCTTTGAGATTGGTACAAAATTGTCAGAGTTTCCAATAGCGTTTCATATAGGGGACATTAAAAAGAATAAGGGGAACTATGAGTGAACTCACATACTTTGTGAGTTATAACTGAAATTCTATACCTATATCCTTTGAGTTTCAGAAAAGAGATATTGTATCAGTGCATAATAACAGCATATAATTAAAGCGATTTCTCATAAAATTAATTTTAGCCTCCATCCTTTCAGCAACATGCTTTTGTACTCTTTACTGTATCTCTCTTTTTAAGGAAAATGAAATATTATTTTCTTGTTAGGTTTCATATACAGTACAGACCAAAAGTTTGGACACACTTTCTCATTTAAGAGAATGGGAAAGTGTGTCCAAACTTTTGGTCTGTACTGTAGATCAAAGTATTTCTAACATCTTAAAAAAATCAAGAATTGCCTATGTGCCGTTTAAATTTGTGGTTTTTACTCTCCCATACCCAACCTATACGAATTAAGACCATGGATGTTTAAGGAATCAAACAGGCCTCCATGCAAATACCAATAAAACCTAATGCAAGTAAGTTTTTTTATACTAATTCTGGAGCCCTATCAAAAACAGGCCTTTGCACTTATCTGGTGCCATCATCTACAGATGCCAACATTATTGATATTTGGGATAAAAGTAAGCCCTCTGTGGATTTAGTCCACTGTGAAGCCCAGATCAAAGGCGCCTCAGACTGGAGATGACCTTGATTGAGTCCCAGGCTACTAAAAGAGAGTGATTTCATTTATTTAGAAATGAAGTAGATAGAAAGAAGGTAAACTCTAGGCAGCACTTGTTTGCATAAGTCTGACAAACTGTGCCATCCTCTTGACTGATGAAGACCACAACTTTGCCGTGTGACTGAGATTGAGAGAGGAAGTGCCCTGAACAGTAGGCGGATTGGCTGTCACAGCAGAAAAGCTGAAGTTCAATTAACTTGAGAAATAAAGGATGCTCTCTGTGTGCCCTCCCTTGTAATATTATCAGCGGCGTAATTTACGACCCAAGAGTTTCAAAAAGATGTAGCTCACCACTCAAGTTACTGAGGCAGATATATTTATGAAACGCTGTGTTTTAGATTAATGAAGCAGCAACAGGGGGGTCTTTTGACTTTTAAATTAAATTCCTAGAAGATCCATTTTTCAGATGGAGTTAAGCCCAAGTGAGACAGATAATTATAGGTCCTTGTGATTACAACACACAAATGCATCAAACCCTGACTGCTGCAAACAGGGAGCACAGTCATTAATAGTGGCATAAAAATGCAGCAGTGGGTATTATAATTATGAGGCGAAAGCTTCTATCACACCTCCATCTGTGCTACTTCTTGAGTATCTGAGAGTCTGAGTGACTCTGCAAAATGGATAAACCTACTTTATGAAAGGATAAAATACAAGATGTGATGGACAGTAATTAAAAAGCCCATTAAAATACCACCACCCTCTTAGGTTTTACAGCTGGTGGATTGGCAAGACATGTCAAGTGCTTTTAGTTGAAAGTATTCAGCATCTATCTATATTTAAGTTTGCTATCTGGAAACCAAACTTACTTTTTGAAGACATGGTGTGCTTTGAAGAATCACCAGCTCAAGCACATTTTTAACTATAACGACTTCATTTCATAAATGTATTCACATCCTTTGTTGAATTAGTAAATGTTTTAGTAGCATTGACCCTCATTATATTACAAGTGTTAAGATTAGCTAATTAGACTATATCCAATCACGAATCTAAGTCATACATTTTTCCACACACTGAATACTAACTGAACAGCAGGAGTACCAGCAAGCATAAACTGTACATTTTAAATTAGCCCCGAGTGTAAACACATTGTTTTTTTGACAGTATGCATGACACAAATAACCTTTCTATACCATATAAACATAAATCAATGTGTTTTGTGACTAAAATGCTTATTTTCTTGTTGACATAGTAAGTGAAAAAAACATTTGTCAGATAGATAAAATTTGCCCTTTTCTGATTGGTTCATATTTTCAGTTTCATAGATACATGGTGAGCTATTGCTTACAAATTGTTTTTACAATTTCACGGCTGATCAGTCAGTGAACTTCTACAAGTTGTATGTCTACCTTACCTGAACTGGTGTTGGAGGTGAAAATTAAAGGTGTTGTCTGTATGTGTGATGGTCAGAAAACAATCATTGCTGTATGTTACAAGTAAGGGTGTGTATCTCATCATTCACCACCAATGATAACCGATACAGGCGATACTGGCACAGTGGTGCAGTGGTTAGCACTGTCAGCTTACAGCAAGGATATGAGTTTTCAGATACAGATCAGTTAATCTATATACCCTATAAGCCATAATGTATGTCGGAGGTAGCTTCAGTAATTGTACTGTACAGTAAATGGCACTTTTTTGGTGTTGTTCTTAGCTGCAGATAAAATATCTACCAATGAGACAGAATAAGATCAATTAGATCAGATTGATGAGCTATGCAGTTTACCTGCATTTGCTACATTTATAATCCATTAGAGTGACTGCAATATTTCAGTCAACATGTCATTAAGTAATATCTTGTTACTTTGTTTTTTGTATGCATTTGTAGTGGCCAACTTTTCCAGCAAGGTGTACTTTTTCGTTAAGTGTGACTTATGATTCCTTTTTGCACCACTGATCTCAATTAAAATATCTCACCACTGCTCTTTTCTCTCTTTTATTTTAGTGAACCACCAGTTATTTCATAAATCCACTAATTTGGCCACTTAGGAGTCAAGCAATCGTCAGATTTAACAGGCTTTGAGAGGATTGTCCCACAGGGCTGCTGTGGCAAAGTTTAATGAGTCACTGATTAAAAGCTGTGGAATATAAACCAGAAAGTGTTGATGTCCTCAAGGATGATAATTATTAATGTTATAGTATTTCCCTTATAAGCTGTGGACTAGTCTACAGAGATTTTAAGCCTTCAGTCAGTTGATTGGTCAGCGTAGGAGTAAATTTTAAAAATCATGTTAGTTTTTCCTCCTGAAAGTTTTACCAAAAGGGTATACAAAATAAAAGGCATTATACACAGAGGACAATTTAGACTGCTTCTGTTCTAGATATTTTAACACTGTAGTGTTAAGCTTCATGGGGACAGCATTCATCAGCCAGTGCTTTTGCTTTCTGATATTTTTTCCCCACAACATTTTGTAAATAGGCAACAGAAGTCTTTACCATTTAATTTGAATTTAAAACCATTTAATGTGTCATTTATTTCCTGTCAGCCTTCTACAAGAGAGCCATTTATTAAATAGACAATTTCCTGCTTTCACAGGTACAGTTTTGGTGGAAAACATGCAAATAAATGGACGTACCCAAAGGCCAGGAGAAACCATCGCATTGACGTTACTGGAAAACTATGAGTACTGGGTGATACTGGAACCAGCACGACAGAGGCTCTACCTCAACAGCACCGGGCGCATTCTGGACAGAGATGTGAGTATAGGAACTGAAGCTGCCTTGCGGTCAGAGTTGAATTTTCCCAGTTGAAATTTGCAACTTCTCATTACCAAGTGTTGCAGGTACACCAAGCCAAATGTAAACAACAAACATGGCTGAATGAGAAACTGAAGTTTCTCTGGTAAATGTACTCACAATTACTCTTCATATACAGTAGGAACAAAACAGAGGAGGTCAAGTGGTGCAAGCAAGTGGTGTTTACAAGGTTATTTATATCCCCCTATACATACCATACCATTACAGGTTCCTCAACATCTTAGCCACTCAGACAAATAATGAGCCAAAGACGAGAAAAAACAAACATAAAAACAACCAACAACAAGGTAATTTACCAGACTTGGAATGGTGCATATATGAAAAACAAACACAGATGGCCCACCATAATAATTATTATAATGATAGTGACATAATGCAGATTTTAGCCACTCATTTCTGTCCCAGCTGAGTTTCAACACATTTTGGTTTCAGGTTGCCTGAATATATGTGCATGTAAGCTTACACATGGTTCCTTCTGTCTCCCACTCATTTGGTTTTGCACATTAATTCATTTTTTGCAGTTAATTGTCATCTTTCTTGCTTAGACTGAACATATACGAAAGGTGATGAATCAAACCTGTCAGATAATCTAAATTAGCATTGTGAAAATTTGACTGGCAATAGTAATCATGTGAAAATTATATATATGTTATTTATATAGCATCATCTGTCATCATCATAACACCATTGCACTCATTTCAGTAACAACTTGGAATTCATGAGCACTTTTCCCTGTTGTTTAGCTACAAAGAGAAAAGATGCTTAATGTAATATGTAGTAACAGAGTTGGTGGTCATTTGTTTCAGTTCAGCATGACAACTACACCCCGAGTGCTAAATATAGTCAGTGAATTAATAAATCCAGACATTCTGTCTGTATGTAATATGTTCAGTTCAGTTCTCCAAGGTATCCAGTAAACCTGCAGTGACTACAGATCAGTCTAAATGGAGGATCAAATGTGAAATGTAAGGTGCAGGGAGGTTAGCACCGGGTGTTAAGTGTTGTGACTGCTGTGGGAAAGAAACAGTTTTTGAAGTGTGTGGGTAGATTATTATGGACTAAGGGGAGGGGGATGGACGTGAAGCTATAATGGGAATATCTCAGAAACCTGGCCAATTAACAGGAGAAATGACAACAGTGGAGGAGCACATGGGAGTCAAACCCTTGCAAATGAGAAGGAGAGAGGGGGAAGGAGAAGCCAGTGAGGCTGCATTACACTATAGGGCAAGACCATTCTTGTTTCTAAAATCAGAATTCATGACACAAGCTGCTACTTTTCAATATACATTTTAACATAGCATGGCACAAGACTTGCAGCTCTTTGTCTGATTGTTTGATTTGCTAATTTATTACATGTAATATTCAAAAGCAAAATCAGGCTGCGCAGTCTGGCTTAAAATAAAATAACAATAGCCATAATTTGTTTATTCCGGTATTATGCCAGCAACATAATTAGCAAGACTGAATGAGCCTTGTAGATACTGCCCACAAGGAAAGAGTAAAAAATAAATACTTAAATGACATGTCTGTTTTCTCTCTGTCTCTCAGCCCCCCAACTATATCACCACCATTGTGGTGCAGGTCCAGTGCACCAATTTGCTGGTTGGTACTGTCATTTTCCATGAGGTACGGATCGTTGTGAGGGACAGAAATGACAATGCCCCTCGCTTTCAGCAGCCACGCTACTATATTGCAGTAAATGAGGTAAGGGAGCATTGAATGTTGTTGTAGCATCTTTCAAATTGTTCTGATTGCACAATTGCACATTATTTCAGTTGTTTTGTTGTTGTTGTTCTAAATGAGCCCATGCCAGTGAACATTGCTGTAGCCTATGTATTGGTTTTAGCCCATTTATCTTAGTGCCCCCAAGTTCTGCAAAGGAGGGCAGAGCGGCATGCATTGCTGTTAGGCACAGAAACGTTTTGAGGTTGCCAAAGTCTGAAATTTTCACATTGCAACATTGTTGCTCTGAATCTGAGCTTACATAAAAGAGGGTCAAAATAAGATGCTGACTTTGTGTTTTTGAGAAACATGACTATCTGACTGCCTGCAGGTAATAGTAGTTAACTACACATTCTTATGTTTCAGCTTTAATATTAGAAATAATAGAAACTTAAAGGACCAGTGTGAAGGGTTTTGTGGCATCTCGCAGTGTGGTTTCTGAGTGCAACCCTCTCACCTCACCCTCATCTACCTAGCATGAAGGATAAACTATGGTATCTACAAAACGCACAAAAAAACGTGAAAGGCCCTATCTAGAGCCAGTGATTAGTTTGTAAGTGCTGGGCTGCTGTAGAAACGTGGTAGTTCAACACGACAAACTGAAAAGTAAAATGATTCTTATTTCCATTTGATTATACAATGATGAAAACAAAGTTTTACACATTATACTCCATTTCTGACACATTCTGTAAATGGAGCTCCCTAAGTCCTATATACTGGACCTTTAAATATCTTTTACATCAGCTCTGTACTTTGTGGCTGTACAATCTTTTTTCCCCACACTGCACCCGACAAGAACTGCATTTTTAGTGCACCAAGTGCTACTTCCCGTAAGATATAACAGTCCAAGTATTTCTTCAAGTTTGTACATTTGACACATACAAATATATTCATGCAAACTGGCAGGTCAGGAGAGCATTCATGAATTTTGTTTTAACCTACTCAGCAGTCAGCTCTGTACATGTAGTGAGAACCAGACAGGATAGACCCTTTCTTCCAAAACTTCACCTGCAATGATTCACAACAATTCATCAAGTCTTCTGACTTTACAGTCATGTGTTTGAGATCGGGAGATAATTCCCTGATGAGCTCCAGACAACCACAACGTTAGTCACTGTTGTTCACACCTCGTGTGCATTGCATGTACGAAGTTCCTGTCACAGTGTGTTATGATAGCCATATCCAGCTGCCCCAGCAGTATAGTGAGTCATTCTATATTGCTGTCAACGTCTCCCCGGAACAAGCTCTCCTGCCCGCTGCCTGGTCCTGTGGACTTTGCTTAGGGCTCTGGGGAACAGCAGTGATTCTCATACTTACTTTTTGTTATTCTGCTATTCTGTCAGCAGTGTGGGTAAGTCTTCACACTGCTGCTTACTGCAACATTTCCCCTTTTTTATATTTTTTTTATCTTTTTGTATACTAATGGGGGTGGAGTGGCAACAGTAATAGCTGTATTCACAAGCTCTCTGCTGTAAGTAGATGTTGTACGTGCAGGGCGTTGTTTGAGCTGTTGACTTTTCTTTTCTCACACTCTCATATTTTTCTCTAGCTCACACCAGTTGGAACAACCATTTTCACTGGCTTCTCAGGATATAACGGCGCTACGGACATTGACGATGGGCCCAATGGACATATAGAATACAGCGTCATTTACAACCCCAATGACCCGGTATATGGACAAGTCATGCCATGATAAACACCCTCTACACCATTGTAAATTTCTTCAACACTCATAACTTATTGCTCACATCCACCTTTATTTCTGTCTTACCGTATTGACTCTCTCCCTCTTTCAGGAATCAAACAGAACTGTTAGTGTCGCAAACACACTTTCAGGACACATTACTCTGGCGGAGAGGCTAAACTATGAGGAGAGAACTCGCTACCTTGTTTTGGTCCAAGCCAATGTAAGTGAGCCAGTCTGCACGCAAACTGTCACCTGTTTAGACCAGTTGGTGCTTAATATCAACACATTATGAATAGCACCTGATTTGTGATTTTTTTTTGTCTATCTCACCAGTGACCTTAAGCTGTTAAAGCCATTAATCTGATAGCTCAAGATGCTTTGTATTCAGTACAAAACCAAAAAATTCATGACAAGACAAAACTGTTTTTGAACGTTTTAACAGCCAATCAGCTGAAGGTCAAGACAATTAAAACATCTGGTAAAAAAAAATAGGCTAGCGAAAGCAGTGCCTGAACCAGGCGCTAAAACTTTTTGAATTCTTTTTTCTGCTCCTTTTTGGATTGACCACCAAATTTGATTGACATATAGTCTAATGGTTTTAATTTGAAAAATCTCTCTCTCTTGTTATTTTATGTTTTCACCATTTCATTGATACTAGAAATGTAGCTGGAGGAAGTAACTGACAATCACTCTCGTCATTCATATGCTACTGTAGGATGCTACAACTTACATTGGATGCAATGTCTCATCCAGTCACATTGGTGTAAAGTAGAAGGTTTAAGAACATTGCAGACACATGAATTGCAAGTTTTGATTGTCTTGTAGTGAATATTTGGTCTAAAGTGAGCTCAGTTCACACCAAAGATTCATGTAATGGAAAAAAAAAAAAAAAAAAAACTACTGCTAGCTTCTGCTAGGCTGCTTATTTATTTATCCCCAAACAAACTGATGAGGTGACTTTTTCAATCAAAGAGTTCACTTTGAGCTGATTGACTGTTGAAACAGCTGATGTCATCAGGCGGTCCCGTTTACACCACTGCAACTTTCTAAAACCATCTCGACTGGTTGTGAATCTTTGGTCTGAACTGGCCTCAAGAGAGCAGTGGTTGCTACATTTCATGTCTTTCACTTATGTTGTGAGGAGGATGTTTTGAACATGTAATCAATAGTTTGCTGTTTCAGTGTGGTCAAACACTCATTTCTATTGCTGAGGTCTGGTGTGTATTTTCTTTTCAAACTATCCTTTTCACTTTCACTCTTGTCATAAGAGGGATGCTTAATAAGTAATTAGAGATTTCTAAATTTGCAGTCAGTGGAAGGAAATTGCATAAACAAGTTGTTAAACTCACATTTAGCTAATACTAATTTAGAGATTACCAACAGTCAGCAATATTAGATGGAGTGAAATAAACCCTCCAGTGTTTTATTACTCTTCATTAAAAGTGACTGAAACTGTCTTTGAGACGTTCTGAGATGTTTGTAGTCTGTATATACAAGAGCAGCTTTGCATATCAGAGTTGTTTTAATTATGGATTTTACTTGAGGGTGGGCATTTTTCTTCACACTCTCATGGGGCAACATGACTGAGAAATTATTGTAAAACATGTAATCCTAATGATGCTAGCATGAGTTATAATGAAGGCGTTTTTATGTTTCTCTTTATGCTTCTCTGGTCCTTGGCTATTAGGCAGCAAATGTCTGTTGACCAAGGGCCACTGCAACCACCACTGGCCAAGAATTTGACTTCAATTAGTTTAAGTGCCAGGCTGGAATCACAGTGTTTCTCATTCCTGTAGTGTTGTATGTTTCCTTACTGTGTGAAAGCTGAGAGACTCAATATACAGAAACCTCCAAAAGCAAGCAACAGTTACCATGACTCATATCATTATAATCACTTGTTGATAACTGATTACATAATCATTCACCACATACAGTGGTCAAATCTTAACACTCTATACTATAAACAAGAAGAGACGAAGTGCTACAGGACAGGTAATCATTTAGCAGTGTGCTCATCTCCTGTTCTCTGTTCCTGCATGGAGGCTCATCCCTTTAGGTTGGCCAGGCAAGAGGTCCTCCAGGGAGATTTCATTTTTTTCCTGCAAAAGGAAGTCATAGTGCAGAGAAAAAAAAGACATGGTATTTACTAGAACTCTGTGCCGCTTGTGTCAAGAGTTCAATTACACTGACAACGTGAACCTTTGAAGTGCTGTGCTGTTCTCTTCTCTGGATACCACTCTAGGAAGCAACAGTACCACAACGGGGAATCTTTAAGGATAACTGCTGTAAAGATATGTTTTATTGCCAAGAGAAATTTTCTTAAGAAGAAAGTTAGTGGATTGTAGATGAGTTGTGTTGTTCCGTCTGTTGTGAAGTGATCTGAAGTTGAACATACTGTTTACATCAAATCATCTCCACAAATTTAAATACATGTTTACTATTTGACAAGTTCTCTGCTAAGTGTTTGGTTTTAATTATGTAGCAAACACATCATGAAATGAAAAGTGATTCATGCAATAAACAAACCATTTACTTGTTTATTGTGATGTTTCTTCGCTATTATACAAACTATTTTTTAATTATGTGTTTTTCTATCTTCATGACATGAACAAGTTTTTCTTTTTCCATTAATATAACACGTGTTATTTAACAGTGATTATGGTCTGTTGTTGTGCAGTAAAAGAGCGTTCAAATGTTCCTTAGTTGACCTGCTGTTGATGTAGTGTATCAAAAAAAATAATTATGTCACTTTATTTACTGGGAAAATATTTTCATGTTCGATATAACACAGAAAAATATGTTCCAGTGCACTCTCCGTCACGCAAACAAATAGAGAATAAAAACTCACAATATTTTCTATTGTTTTTTTTGTTTGTTTTTTTGGTTGAATGCTACAAGTTAATGCTACATAAAATCTTGCATTCTATTAACAAGATTAATGCATGACTGTGTGCATCCACTGTAATGTAGGCGGAGAACAGCTGCAGAGATCAGTCATGGTTTTAACGTGTACTATTGATTTTAGCTCAAACAGCGTGTAGCCCCAGTACACAAAGCAAAAAATTGTCTGGGAGTTTGAAGGAGGAAATTAAAAGTATTTGTTCGTATTCCAGGACCGTGCTCCATATCCCCCCAACAGACTAACGGCTACCACGACTCTGACTGTGGACGTTCTGGATGGAGATGACCTAGGCCCTATGTTCCTACCTTGTGTTTTGGTGAATAACACCCGCGACTGCAACCCCCTCACCTACCGTGTTGCTATCCCTGAATTCACTGAACCGGTAAGAACCAGACAGACAGGCAAGCGTAAATACACTGCTGTTCCACAAAGTAATTTTAATGTTAATAGTATGTGCAAATTTGTAATTTCACATAATTCAGATTTGAGATAGAATTGTGCTGCATATGTAGATTCCTGTTGAACTATGCCACACCTGTTAAAGAGCCTAATTGTCTGCTTACACTTTGTTTCTGCCTCCATGCCTAAAGGCAGACTTGGCTTTGCTGTTTTGTCTCAGCATGGTAATTCCAGAGGCATTTTCTGGTCTGTTGGACCAACAATTAGAGCTGAAGGCTGACTTGACCTGGGATGACAGCTAAACACCACTGGAGTTCACAAAAGCAAGGGAAATAGAGTCAGATGGTGTGGAAGCTGAGATGAAGAATGTGAGGTGGAGAAAACAAATGGTGCACCAAGAGAAATGATATCTATAAACAGTTTATCTGTGTCTAAAGAAATCTATATTTACTGTGTGTTTCTCTGAATGAAAAGATTATTAGAATGAACTCAACTGAAGTGACTTGAGCTGAATCATTCAACTGGATTAGACTAGACTGGACTAGTTAATAAAACAATCTCAGGTCAAGGTCAATTTAGTACCGTTCTCGAGCTTTTAAATCATTCACATTACACTCATGAATTTTCTTCATCTTGGAAACAACAGTTTCAACTGTTGAAAAACAATCTCAACTCAACTACATTGAATAGAATTGGATTAGTTTGGATTGAATTTGACTGGATTTGCTGAACTGGATTGGATTAGCATTGTGGTGTCCTCAGAGGTTTTGTAGAGAGGGTTTGTATCTCAGCCCGGCTGTCACAACATCTCTGGTTCTCTCCTATAGTCCAAAGACACAATAGTGGGGGCGTGAATTAGAAATTACTGTGATGTCAGGGTGTTAGTTATTAGTGAAATTACATTAAAAATGAAAGTCAAGTTATATTGTTGTTAAGTGCAGGTTGGTAAACCAACTTACAGTTTCTTTATCACCAAGTGTGATGAAAATAGGTATATAGTGAGAATATTGCTCTGAATCTTGATTAAGAAAAAAACTATGTATGTATTGGGTTGACATGTTTGGGGGTCGAACTGAATCGAATTAAATTGAACTCAGACAGAGAGAGAGGTGAAATAACACAGAATCCTGCAATAATGCCACAGTGGGAGCTTTATAGATCAGTCGAGAAAATCAAAAGTTATAGATTGAGGTCTATGCTTATATGTACTTATCTGTAGCTGTAGCTGTAGCTGTAGCAGTCATATAGTGCATCACAGTTGTTTTTTCAGACTTTCCATTCAGAGTTTGCCCATGTAATGTATAATTTATGATAAAAGGTTTTCTGATTGCTAAGTATGCAGGACCTAGGAGCACAGGCTACACAGACCAAAGCTTTTTCATTAGTATAAGAAAATGTTGGCCTTTCTCCCCAACTTCCCGCTTTCCTCTCAAAACACTGCATGGTTTCATCCTCCCAAAGCTTCACCCGAAAATAAGCTCTGATATTACAGTGATGTTATATTTACCTTTACTGTAATCATAAAGTTACATTACTCCCAGTAGAATGTCTCCTCTAGTTATGTTTCATAACATTTGCTTTTCCTTAACAGCGTACAATTTAATTTCACAACAGTTTTTTAGGAATGGCCTACTTTAGTTTTACCAATCTCAGTCAGTTTTTTGCTGCTCTCTGATTTTTCTCCATTCTGCAGTGTAACCATTATGCTAACATATGTGTCCACGGGGAGATTTGTCTTCTCATAATTGATGAGTGTATTGTAATTAATCACAATGGCTAGACAGGCATTATTAAGTTGATCTGTATTTATTTTTTGCCCTGGGGGGATATAATATGGGCTCTGGAGTCCCCTGGATAATGACTGCTGGAGGAGGGTATTATAGCTAATCATCATTGTGCAGAGCTAGGGGGATTTGATTTAGCGCACCTCCAGACATTGTAAAAGCGAGAGGGCTGGTTAGGGAGGGGTGTAAGGATTACTCCAGAGCTGAGGGATATAAATATCCCCCCTCAGGGAGGGATTCTTCCTGCCAGCGAGCTGTTAGCCATGTGCCTGTCTACGCTAAGGAAGTTTAGCACAGGCCTCTTAGCATCCTCACATATACTGTATCAGCCATATGGAGACCTTTTGCATGAGCAGAGGTATTCATAAATATGATGTGCTAAACACATTTACACTTAGCCATATGTTGGTGTAAAAGTGTCGAGGTAGAGCTGGGTAATTAGTGCTGATAGTGTCTGAGTATGCATGAGCAGGAAAAGTAGCCTACAGCACCACAGATTATCCTTGATTGAAAACTCTATCAGGCATATTTAAAAGCGTGCTCATGAGAAATAGAGTCAATAGCACTGGCTTATTAATTAAACATCCTAATAATTGGCCAGTGTGCTCGTGATTATGACTGCTAAGGTGCTGGCCTACATCAGAAATTTGGTTCTTTAATTAGGTATTAGTAATATTCCTTATGTTTTTTGGGGGGTGTTAATCAGTGTTGCCCGCCTTTTTAAATAAACCACAATGAGTAAGACACTTTCCTGAAACTGAGATTAAGTAGTGTGCAAATATGAGGCAAGCACACATGGCTGTGTATGAGGCCAGGAAGACAGTCCAGGGCAGCTCCTCTATAGACAATGCTGTTATTTATCTGTTGGAGTTGCATGTGATATACAACACATGGCATGAGATTATACAGCAGCAAAAATATGAATATATAGCACACAAAATGTGTTTCCAAGGCAGAAGATATCTTATTTATTTATTTTTTTTTTTGGAGGTGATATCTGTGCAACTATAGGCTAGAACTACACAGTCAACAGAAAATAAATGGATTTGCATCTGATTGTTTTGCTATGTTGTTGACTGACTGTCTCACCTTTTTGCAGAGCAAACTGAACCCACTGAATGTGACCCCTCCAATCCGGGCTGTGGACATGGACAGAAACATACAGCCCCCGTCAGACAGACCTGGAATTCTTTACTACATCCTGGTTGGTAGGTTCATCACGTATGTTCATTGATTTTTACACATTTTATGTCCTTTGGTCCGATCAGTATGCTATGACTTGACTTCTGAATGTTCATTTTTTGGTGTTCTTGATGGTAAAGTGCACTGAATCCAAATCTCTGAATCTTATTCTTTATTGTAGGTCATCCAGTCACATATCGAGAATATTTCTCCCTGAACAGAACCACTGCTGAGCTGCGTGTTCTGCAGCCTATCAGCAGGGACTTGTATCAGAGGTTCACGCTCATCGTCAAGGTAAACACTAACATCCAAGTTTGACTTAATTACTGCATTAGCAGAATCAGTACTTTATTTAAGGTTACACAACGCTGCCTATAAATAGATCCGCACAATGTGAGCCGGATTAGTTCAGCAAAAGTACCACATCGCTCTGCTCACGTGTCCAGCGGATTTTGACATTACAGTTGACCAGCTGCTGAGAGCTGTAGCAGTTGATCGCTGCTGCTGCTGTTTGCAAAACAGCTACCACTCCACACTGCACGGAGACCCACTACAGTCTGTCAGCAAGCAAGTTCAATTTAGGATGCTGTATTCCAAAACTAAGCACTAACAGCAGATGACACTTTACAGGGTTTTCCAGCAGTGGTTTTGTCGTTTCAGTTGTTGTGGCCTGTTACAAGTGATATAATCAAATGATAACAATCCAAACCAGTCATAGTCAATAAGATAATATTGTATTATGACTAATTCCTACCATATACAAAAGTATACACTATAATATACAATGATTATTTGTATTAGGGTTCAGCTCATAGTAAAATATTGATACACATTTTATAATTTGAGTTGAATATCTCAATTCTGTACACATCAAGTCTAAGTCATACAGTAACTCTAGAACTTAAGTATGCATCCCTACCCGCGCCGCCTAGATAACCTCAGTCCTGAAGGCCATTAACCTTATCTTTAGCTGCTTTGGAGATGGGGGTGAAAAAGATGTTATGATTTATGGACTTAGTAGGAGGATAGGTTGCTGCGCTCTCATGAATCTTAATTTAGAGCGGAGTCAGGGATTGCCTTGGTGCTGTTGGTGCAGAGCAGCAGTGCAGATGAACTTTCTATCCACCCATCACTAACCTCTAGACACCTCTGAGTGCTGCGTGACCTGCTGTTTACTGGGATAGCTGGGGAGCAAAGAGATGAGAGGAAAAGCTGATTTCTACAAGGGGAAGGAAACGAAGGAAGATTGATCATTTTAGAGGCATTTTACATGTCTCCAGGAGGATTGTATGTACCTAGAGGAAGAGAGACAGCCCAAAAGGGGAGGAGGAAAAGACCAACATAGATAGCGAGATGTGTGTGGAGGATGGAAGGAGCCTTATCTACCCGAGTCATAGAGAGGGGTGAGGAACCATTGCTCAAGGACTCAGAGGGGCAGGAAAGTGAGAATTAGACTTTGGTATCTTGAGAGTGCTCTGATGCAGCACAGCATGTGCTGTACATGGCTAACACTTTAGGAGATAAAAAGTTGATGTTAGAATGAGCTGCAGGAGGATCTCAAGCATATTTTAGAAAAACACATCTGTTGTTCTTCTAAAGCCATGATTGACACTGATGGAGCTGTATCCACCAAGATGACCAGGATGAAATGAAGACAAGTGACAAAGGCAGATGGATAAGGAGAGGAAACGTCTGGTTAAATGGACAAAAGAAAGGAAAGAGATGCCTTATGATGCTTTAAGGATGATGGAGTCAGGATGGGAGAATTAAGACTGAGTGATAAACAGTGACTTTTAGTAGCAGTGAATCTCCAGCAGGCTCATGTATTGTAGCAGTGGAGCACAGGTCATTTAACACTGCCTCCCAGAAATAGGGACAGCGCTAAAGAGCTAAATCGCCAGGGATCACTGTAATCCTACACCCCGTCTTTTCTCTCTCTTTGACAAAAATGGGTGTGCGAATGTCAAGAAAAAGAGATCCAGGCGTGCTTGCTTTGCCTGTCATTGACAGCACTTTTCCCTCAGGTGTTTGTGTGAGTAGATTGGATCTTTGGGTCAGCGCATTGTGGGTGTTCTTTATTATCACTCAGATGAGGGGAAAAAGGTAGACAATTTTCAAGAAAGATATTCTGGCAATTGCAATTGCAATAAAAACAGGTGTGAAACTCAACTGAAGTGAAGCTCAGCTGGATGAACCAAAAGTGCTAAACTACGAGTAGCATTGGTCGGCAATCATAGGATATACACCCAGGACAACAAAGAAGGCAGTAATGACAGAGTTTTGTGGCCCCTGCACTCTAGCAGAAGAACTATATTCTTCTGTTACAATCGGCACTCTGCAACACAAGCTCAGTGAAATCAAGCTAATGTGCAAAATTAGTTCCAGGTCATGCTTAAACTGATGTCGTCCCACTCCCCCTCTCCATCTGTATTTTCAAAGCCTTAATGTTTCTGAAGCATCCCAGTGTGGGAGCCAAGAGTGACATATGTGCTTAGGAGGGGAAAGATTGCAGTGACAGCCCGACCGGACCACAATCATTTGGTTCAGTCTCAGTGAGCTGGTGTTAGATGCAGCTTGGGTAGAAAGTAAAGCTTCTTTAGGTTTTTGTAGAGTCTGGGGAAACGTAATTTTGATTTGTGGTAATGTATGTCACAGGAGCTGTCATGTCACCCAGTGGAAAATTAATTTGAGGGAATATTTACATTGTGGGGACAAGAGTTTGCTCCACTGTACAGTATGTGACACAAATACAAATTTTGAGACAGCATTTCACTCTGATGCTCCACTGCATGTGTAAACTGAATCGTAACAGTTACACTGCATGTTCCAGCTGTTTCTTAGATTTCATACATTAAGCACGTCTGTTGATTTCATATAGTAGGAATGGGTTTTTTGGATAATATATCTGGTTTTCTCAAAAACGAACTATTGCCGTATTCAGGAGTTGTAACTTATTACTTACTATTTATCCCACTTTATAATCTTTGACAGACGTGCATTGTGACATTCAAATGAGTCATGTTCTGTGTCTGCTCCGTGTCTGGTTTTTGCAGAAAGATATCGGCACGCCAACGAGCGGAAGGAATTTTATTATATCAGGCTGTTCCGCGGTTCAATCGAGCTTTATGCAAAAACAGAGAGCGTGTACAGAAAC